>JALBXZ010000108.1:0-134946 GCA_027580255.1 Therioaphis trifolii
AAAGTGCGCCAGGATTGGTACATATATACTACTATTACCTATATACCATAAAAAAAGAATTACATACCAATTTTAATTTTTTTGTCGTGGGAGAGGACTCATTTTCAGCAATAGGAGCCGGTTCATCTGGATCACAATTTTAATCAAGTTGAGTTTTTCCCTATATTAAGAAAAAAGTTAATAAATATACTACAGTGAAACCTGTCTTATGCGAACCCTCGATAAGACGGAATCCTGTTCTGTACGGAAATTTATTATGGTCCCGGCTGATTTCTATAGTTTAACATAGGAATAAACCCTTGATAAAACGAAACCTGTCTAACGTAAAACGGAAAGCTATTTTTTGGTCCCGTAAATCATATATACCTTTAACAACCGGAAAAACACATCATAAAATGAACAAGAATATTTTTGATGCCACATTTATTTTGCTACTAAACAATTATTTAAGTCAGCGATTAATTCGTATCGATAGATAACTAAATTTTATCTATTTATTTCGCCGTAGTCGAAGTTTACCTGTCGTTTCGTATCGTCGTGCTTGTTCTCACTATGTCTTCAAAAAATTGTTTAAGTTTAAATGAAAAAATGAAAGTGATAGAAGAAAGTGAAAAAGGAAATAGTGTTAAATCATTAATGAATACTTTTGAATGCGGAAAAACACAAATTTATAACATAATTAAAAACAAAATTAAAATTAAAGAAGAGTGGTTAAAAGGTAAGTTCATATAAAATAATGAAATAATTATATAAATTTTATTTAAGTTTTATTCATTCATCATATTAGGAAATGGGAAAAGCAAACGAAGTTTAAAGAAAACTGTTAATGATGAAATTAACAAAGCAGTTTGGGATTGGTTTGTTAAAGCTAGATCCAAGAACATTCCAATTAGTGGTCCAATGCTTCAAGAAAAATCCAAGGACATCGCGATTAAACTGGGAAACACCAATTTCAAAGGATCCAACGGTTGGTTGGAATGTTTTAGAAAAAGACATAATATTTCATGGAATCAAGTATGTGGAGAATCTAATGATGTCAATTTTGACGACGTAAATGAATGGAAATCAAAAATAGGTGAGCTGATAAAAGATTATAATAGTGATTGTATCTATAACTGTGATGAAACAGGCTTATTTTTTCGCGCTATTCCTTCAAAAACATTAAAATTAAAAGGGGAACAATGTAAAGGTGGCAAACTTTCAAAAGAAAGAATAATAGTTCTTCTTTGTGGAAACATGGCTGGTGAAATGGAAAAACCCTTAGTAATAGGAAAAGCAGCAAAACCTCGATGTTTCAAAAATATTGATATAGAAAAATTGCCAGTCTCATGGTACTCTAACAAAAAGGCTTGGATGACTGGAAGTATTATGGAAGATTGGTTAATACAATTTAACAGTAAAATGTTAAAAAAAAATAAACATATAATTATTTTTTTTGATAATGCAGCGTGTCATCCAAAACTCGATTTATCAAACATAAAATTTGCTTGGTTCCCTCCCAATACAACTTCGGTTACACAGCCTATGGATCAAGGTATCATTTACTGTGTGAAATTGTATTATCGCCGGCTTTTGATGCAATCACTTATTGCTAATGTCGATAAAATATCAGTACTATCTGAGTTATCTAAAAATATTACAGTACTACAAGCTATTCAATGGTTAAATGTAGCTGTCAATAAATTAAAACCACAAACAATTAAATCATGTTTTGCAAAGGCTGGGTTTTATGAAAATGAAATAGACGATAAGCAAGACAATAATGAAGAATATGAAGACGTACAGCGGTTATGTACTTCTATGGGTAGTTCACATAGCGTTAATGATTTTATAAATGTAGACAACAATGTATACACAGATAATGACGACGTAGATGTTTTAATTTACGATCAATCTATAAATGAATCGGATTCAGAAAATGAACATAATGAAGGGGACAATGAAAAAAATTATGAAGAAAACCAATTGAAAACATACAAGGAAGCACTTATTTACATTAAGAGTTTGGAACAATTTTCAATGAATAAATGTGATAGTGAGTTATTGGAAACGATATCGTTGGCAAAAATAAAAGTTGAAAAAAACATCGTTTCAGAAAAATCCAGACAAAAAACATTACACGAGTTTTGGAATTCATAATTGTATTCTAACCGGCCTACTATCTTAAATTTATTATATTATGTATATTATTTTATTAATACGTTCATTTTTTTATTATATAATATTATTTTATTAATACCCACTGGCTACTAAATGTTATTAAATTTTAAATTTATCATTATTTTTAAATATCTAATTAATATACTTATCATGTAATTATTTACTAAAAATTAAAATTTAATGTAACCTATGATAATTTTTGATTTTTAATATTTTAATTATTATTAACTCTATAGCACGGAATTTTCCTTTTTATTCAGGTATAAGGAAACCTGTCTAAAACGGAAATTTTTATTGGTCCCGTGCAATTCCGCATAAGACAGGTTTTACTGTATATAAATACTAATTACTTACTAATTTTGTAAATTAAATATGTAAAAATGTACCTGAAATTAAAATATTATATTAACTGTACGTATGTATTCTATATTTTATTGACTTACCTTTGTAATTCGGATAATAAATTTGTCCATTGTATTTGTTTTAAATGAGTTAGTGAAAGTGGTAAACTGTTTACTGTAGAGTGAGTAGTGACACAGTGAATCAGTGTACACGAAATAATATTTATTGACACAATTATTTTCGGTAATGCATGTGACCGTGCATCTCGGCGTCGGCGATCGTTATCGATAAGCGTATAATTTTAGATGTATAATATATATTATACAGGGTGTTTCAAAATTTACAGTACATCCTAACCTGAATCGGATGAATCATTTTGAAATACTCTGTATATAATAAATATAGATCCATGCAATGAAGTTAAAAATAGATGTGTAAAACATAGGCGTGCGCAGACTTTATTCGCAGGTTATGCAATAAGAAAAATAGGGCCCCTCACAAACATTTTTTCTAATCTTTCCTTAATTTATTCAAAAAAACAATTCTAAGCCGTCAAACATTTTTTCAACACATATAGGATTCAAATTACGATCTAAGTTTTTGCAAATATACTACTTAGCTTTTTTGCTTCCCTCAGAATCTGAAATCACACATAGTTTTACAGTAGAATATTAAACAACGCGCTGTAGAAATAAGTAGTTTGAAATTTGAATTATATTTATTAAAAGAAAATTTGATCAAGTATATACAGTATGAATGTTTTTAAATAATTTTAACATATTAATAATGTTGTTATTTCATGGAAAGTATTAAAATCTAAAGTTCAAGTCTTCTTTTTATCGGCATACATGTTTTGAATTCATCTATTACTTCTTCAATATTGATTTCTGATGCCATTTTTTGCTCAATAAATATTAACATCAGTGAATCAAGACGTTATTGTGACATTTCTAAGTTTAGACTTCACAATAGACAATTTGGAAAAGGCCCTCTCACACGAGCAGCTTGTCACAGGTATTGTTGCAAATTGTGTTAAAGTTTTATTGAAATTTGAAAATGTTGTTTTCCGGTCGTTTTCTGATAACCAATTCAGCCACGCTACAATTGTTTTAGTTGATGACCCTCTAATAGAAGTTGTATCAGACATATTTTTAATGAGCTTAATTTCAGATTCAAATGTAGAATCCAAATCAAATTTTTCCTTCAAAATTGAAATATCATTACTATCAAGCTTTAATTGAATTAAATTTCCTGTAGCATTAATTAAATTTAAAGTTTCTTGACTGAAACGCTTTTCTATCCCAGAATGCATTTCATCCAAAGTTGGATAAAATACAAACCATTTCATTTCGTCCATTTTGTTTTCCGCAGTAAAGTTAGAGGAATTTTGATCAATTTTAGCAGATAGTTTTCTTTTTTTCACTTCAGGTATTATAATTTTGTTTTCTTTACAAATCTTAATAGTTTCTTCATATACTTCCTTAAAACTGTCATTATCCGTTCTGAGGTTCTTTAAAGATGACTTAAGTGATTGAACGATCGAAACAGCTGTTAAAAGGTCCAAGTCGGACGATTGTAAAGTTGAACTTACTTTTTGCACCAAAAGTAATATTGGATTTAGCATGTTAAGGGAAAATATGAAATTAAATGTTTTCATTTGTTTTATAAGGCCACTTGATTTTACTTTAATTTCCGATAAATTAGAAGTCTTCGAAATCTCTGTTAAGCATTGAAGGAGGACTGAATAATTATTTTTCACTGCTTGAATGGCTTCCGCTCGACAAGCCCATCTTGTTGTAGACAAAGTTTTAAGTGATTTTAACTTAACATTCATTTCTTTGGATACCCTTTCTAAAATAGCATGTCTAATTGGACTACCTTCCACAAAACTATAAAGCATTTGAATAATACCAAAGAAATTAAATATAACATGATTTTTTTTTCCTAACGAATCGACTAGTATTAAGTTTAAGCAATGTCCATAGCAATGAACATACAATATATTAGGATTTGATAATTTTGCTTTGGCCTGAACTCCGTTATAATGACCAGACATTGTTGCAGCGCCATCAAAACAAACAGCAATAACTGATTGCCAATCTATCCCGACCTGGTTTATGGCATCTGTAAGAGCATCGAAAATAGACTGCGCATTTACTGAAGACATTTTTTTTAGCCCAATAAATAGCTCTTGTGGACGATTTTCATTTTCATTAAAGTAACGAACACATATGGAAAGTTGTTCATAACGACCACAGTCAGTTGTTTCATCAGCAATTATAGAGACAGTCCGATTACTTAATTTAGCAGCAATATTTCGTTTCAATACATTATGAATAGAAGTAATGATATCATTTTGGATATGATTACTTAAATAACTAGCATTTTTGGGACATTTTTGTAAGTGATCATATAGTATTGAGTCATACTTTTTTAAAATATTAATCATTTCTAAAAATAAACCTTTTGAAACACTATCTATTTTTTCGTTGTGTCCCCTAAATGGTTTACCATTTTTAGATAAACATAAGCTTATATCTACTAAACGATGCATTATATTCCTATTGGCTAAGCGCTGCATTTCTCTTCTTGAAAGTTCAAGCTCTTGGGATTTATTTAATGCAATGTCAATTGATTGGGAATTTAAAAAAAATGTCATGGATGAAGTACTTCTAATGTGCGATTTAGACATCTGATGAGTTTTGAAACTTGTAGTTGCCGTATGCCAATTACTAAATCCAGTTTTAGAAAAAGTTGAATCAGCCTGTCCTAAATTTGATCCAGAATTTAAAAACATACGGCAAGGAAAACAAAAGGCTTTATCTTTTGATACACTGTATTCCAACCATTTAAAACAATCATACCACTTTTTTTGGAAGCTTCTATAATTTTGACCTATTTTAGTCCTGGGAAATAATTTAATATCTGGTTGATATGGACCTCGAATAACTCTTTCTTTTAGTTCAAGTCGAAATGATGTTAAAATATTTGAAGGGTCGTCAGGGTGAATTAATGGGCCTGAACTTGTACACTGTGTTTGATTTATGTTGACTATAGCACCTATAAATTATAGTTACCTTAATACTAGCAAATAGAAAATTCAACTATAAAAACAGCAACATAAATACCTAGCACATATATTCTATATCTAAGATATCAACCACCAGGATAATTTCAAATGCACTATGTACCTACTATACAATTGTAAAAACAAGCAACATAAGAAGTTATATAATATACGAGTATGAATATAAAATATGGAATATATTAGATTAGTACCTTATAAAAAATAGTACCTTAAAAACAATGAACAAATAAATCAATTTTTAATAAATTATTATAAGTCATTATTGATTAGTATACAAACTATAAGCTACATACATACACAATTAATACACCAGTAAGTTAATAATACAACATTTCACTTAATTTAAATACATTGATTGTCTTATTAGTACCTACTACAAACAAAATAAAATACATATTAAAGGTTAACAAAAATGACAATGAACAGTTAGTTAACATATCATATTGACAGATAAATTAACTTTAAATAACATAGTTAACACATTTAGACATGTTAGTATACACTTTAAATAAAAAATAAAAATGCTTTACCCTGGTCTCCAGTAGAATCATTAACAGTATCAAAAGGCTTTTTTAGAATATTTTCATCAAGAATAAAAAATATTAAAATAAGAGGTTAGGTAAATCTGCAGTAAACTAGTAAAACTTAGTTTTAACTTTTAAGCTCCAGTAAGATTGCTGTGCAGACTTACCAGCAGATTCTAATGAAAGTTCTATGTCAATAGATGTGTTTTCTAAATACAAATAAAAAAAAAATAAATAAAACATAATAACAGATCAGTTTCAATGAAAAAAGTGAATTGTTAAATAAATGTAAAGTGTAAATATTGATTTCACATAAATAATGCAGATATCTGATATATATATATATATATATGATATATTATTATGTTAGTAAAGAATTTTTAAATAAACATTAATTAGATACTTTGGTAACAAGTATCATTAACAGTATTAAAAGACTTTTTTAGAATAACAATTTTTAATTAATTAATTAATTTAGTTATATTTAAGTAAAAGTACAATAATAAAACATAGTAATCTTAAGTTCTAGAAAACAAGTTTGCAGTGGTGCACTTACCAGCAGATTCCAATGGAAGTTCTGTGTCAATAGATGTGTTTTCTAAATACAAATAAAAAAATAAAAATATAATATAATAACAGATCAGTTTCAATGAAAAAAGTGAATTGTTAAATAAATGTAAAGTGTAAATGTTGATTTCACATAAATAATGCAGATATCTGATATATATATATGATATATTATTATGTTAGTAAAGAATTTTTAAATAAACATTTAGATACTTTGGTAACAAGTATCATTAACAGTATTAAAAGACTTTTTTAGAATAACAATTTTTAAATAATTAATTAATTTAGTTATATTTAAGTAAAAGTACAATAATAAAACATAGTAATCTTAAGTTCTAGAAAACAAGTTTGCAGTGGTGCACTTACCAGCAGATTCCAATGGAAGTTCTGTGTCAATAGATGTGTTTTCTAAATACAAATAAAAAAATAAAAATAAAATATAATAACAGATCAGTTTCAATGAAAAAAGTGAATTATTAAATAAATGTAAAGTGTAAATGTTGATTTCACATAAATAATGCAGATATCTGATATATATGATATATTATTATGTTAGTAAAGAATTTTTATATAAACATTTAGATACTTTGGTAACAAGTATCATTAACAGTATTAAAAGACTTTTTTAGAATAACAATTTTGAAATAATTAATTAATTTAGTTATATTTAAGTAAAAGCACAATAATAAAACATAGTAATTTTAAGTTCTAGAAAACTTGTTTGCAGTGGTGCACTTACCAGCAGATTCCGATGGAAGTTCTGTGTCAATAGATGTATTTTTTAAATAAAAATCAAATAATTATATTATAACAAAACAGATTCAATTTAAAAAAAAAGTTAGTTATTAAATTAATGTTTCATTAAATGTTTATTTAATATAATAATAACAATTAATAATAACAAAGTATTTTACTTACCATTTATTTGTAAGATTTTTGTACAAAACCTGTCCATGGACCCTCGGATCTTATTTATTTCTTCATTTTTTTTCTGTGCTTTTTTCCTTTTATTGGAACCACTAGGGTAATTATTGGTCTTCTGAGACATTTTAAATTTTAACAATAGAACTTAATAAAGTCAATAAGGAATAAATTAGTCTAAACACTCTAAACGATTAACGAATTATGTCAAAACACATCGGCTCTTCGGAATACAGTTCAACTACTTCAACTTTTCATGGTAAACGATAACGATCTATTGTCTGCTAGTAACGTTCGGCGGTAAAATCACAGATAACAAAACTTAAAGCTTATCTATCCAACCAGTACCATATTATAACAATGATGGTAATAATACTTATTAAATTATACCATGATTAGGTATACACATCCATGTTGATATGATACCGGACTCAGTTATAATAATAATAATAATATGGTCTTTGATTATAAACTAAAAAAACAATAATTATTCTATTCTTGCAACAAAGATAACAATATCTTCGTGATACGCTTTAGTGTATTAACTATTAATAGTTTAGATTATCTTGCGGGTTGCGAGAAAAGTGAAAACTAAAATTTTTATTATTTTTTTTTATAACACAGAAGATATAAAAAATTCTTTGGCATACTATATATGGGCCCCTCACATAAAGCCGCAGACTATGCAGCGGCATACCCTGCATACCCTGTGCGCACGCCTATGGTGTGGTGTTATGTCTAAATTAGGGGTACCTTCTTTGGAGTTGTTAGTTGGTGATAACTCTAGAGTAGCTAGTTCTAGAGGAGACGTGTCATTTTTATACATATTATGAGTTGTAATACTTTATGTTAGTTAAACATAATAAATTTGCGATAGTAAAATTCAATAATAATTCATAATAAAATAATTTGCGATAATTCAATTATAATTCTCAATAATTCAATAATTCAATAATAATTGTATTTTCTCAATAATACTTATTTTAATAATAGCGATTTTAAAGGATGTTGTTTTTAAAATCTTTTAATAATAATGAAACGCGTAAGTAAATGTCAATAATAAATCTCAATAATTCTCAATAAAAATTCATAAATAAATCGCAATAATAATTCTCAATAATAAATTCATAAATAAATCGCAATAATAATTCTCAATAATAAATTCTCAATAAAATAATTCCTTATTACAACTCATATGTAATATTAAAATGGTTAACCATGGTATGATGTTATAAAGTGATCACTTTGACTTGATTGTTACTTAAATTATCATATTAGTAATTTTATGCTTACAAAGAGATTACTCTTGGTGTTGTCATGTTTTGATTGTAAAAATGGTGGAAAATATTGATTGTAGTTGAAAAGTGCGTGTTGATTGAAGGTGAAAAGTGGGTGTTGATTGAAGTTGAAAAGTAAATGTTGATTGAAGTTGTAGTTAAATTTGAATTTGTAGTTGAATGTGTAGGAAAAGTGATCAATTTTTCCGACAAATTTTTTTTTTATGTTAGAGAAAAAAAAATTTCAGTTTACACAGGTGTTGAAGATGTCCACAGCGCCACTGTTACGTGGTACCCAATAAAAACAGATACCTATCGTACTCTTGACGATGTTTTGAGTTAGAATATAAATAATGTGGTAGACAATTGAACAAGTTTTAATTTAATTCACTTTACAACAATGACAGGGCAAAATTACAATTTATAACTTAGTCGCGAATAGCAAATATCAAGCAGTAAGTAAGTAGTAACTCCGAAGGGCTTGGACTGATAGCTAGATACGTCTGCTGTCCGGGGTCTCCCGAAGGCTTTTATATAGGCAGCCGAAGTGCCCATTCCTCTATGGCGAGGTCCATGTGCGTTTGATGTGTTCTTAATTGCCTACTGGTTATTTGTGCTCGATGGCTGAATTGTCAACTTCTCCGTGCATGAAGGGCAGAACGTCCTTCCCGTATCCCGAATGTTGCTTATTAATACTTGTTTCATCAGATTGTATCTGTGATTCTGACTGAAGCCTATTTTGACCTTTTGCCCGGTATTATACATAATTTAGTTATTTTTACATAAAATATATTAATGTGCGGTTTTGGAAGTCCTTAACGGGTGTGTTGGCCGATGCGTGATTATATTACATCATTAGATGTTGTTGGCTCTCGAAAACATGCGTATTAATATTATTCAATAATAATAATAATAATAATAATAATAATAATATGCATGTTACAATGCACTAGAAGGTGAAGCTAGGTCATTAATTCAAAATTTATAAACGTCGTCAACTAATTATGAAGTTGCATGGGACATAATTACTACACGATACAACAATACTCGTATGTTGATCCAAACACACACGAAACGTATTTTTGATCTGGAGCCAAGCAATAAAGAATCGACCAATAAGTTAAAGCATTTAACTGATTCACTAAACGCGCATATACAAGCACTAAAAGCTTTAAATCATGATCCATACAATTGGGGTGCGTTGTTATTACATGTCATATATACAAAACTCGACACAAATACAATACGTCAATGGGAAACGGAAGTGTCGAGAGGGGACTTACCGAGTATAAAATTAATGATGGAGTTCCTCGGTAAAAGAAGTCAGATGTTAGAGTCAGTCGAGAACGCAAAATTATTAACTTTTAACCAAAGTGAATCAAATTGGTCTTCAACAAAAACCGTAAAAGATGGGACGTTCAAGATAGGTGCGTCAACATTTTTAACTACCAAAATGAAATGTTATATGTGTCAACAACCACACCCAATATATAGGTGCACTGTATTTCTGGCACTTGATATAGCATCCAGAATAAAAAAGGTCAATGAGTTGAAATTATGCAACAATTGTTTAAAAAAACCGATCATCACGGTAATCAATGTCCATCGCGAAAGTGTGGAAAATGTCAAAAACTTCATAATTTACTCTTACACCAAAAAAAAAAGAAGGCAGTTCGGACGAAGGAAATACACAGGGCGCTGCAAACAATGCGCATACATTGGTTGCACATACAGTGAATGCCGAAACCAATAATCAAGTATTATTAGCGACGGCGTTAGTAAAAATAGTGAGTTCCGCCAGCAGATATATACACGGCCGAGCGTTGTTAGATAACGGGTCTCAAAGCAATTTTATTACAAGTAATCTAGTACATAAACTCGGACTCAAACGTCAGAAAGTAAATATACCGATATGTGGAATCAGTGAATCAAGGAATAATATTAAGTACAAAGCCACTGCTATCGTGCAGTCATTAAATAGTTCGTATGCAACGACTATCGAATTTCTAGTCTTATCAAAAATAACAGGTTCACTACCACACGCACCTATACACAATGTATTCCCGACAACGTTAATGCTGCGGACCCATCGTTCAATTATCCGGGTAATATCGACGTACCTATCGGAGGAGAAACGTATTGGGACATAATATGTACCGACAAGTTCAAAACCAAAGAAGGGTCATACCTGCAAAAGACATTGTTCGGGTGGGTAGTGGTCGGTAAATCATCAACAAATATAAATGATATCAAATTAAATTCGTATTTGTCAACAGCGAAATACCAGTACGAATCAATAGATGATAAAATCGAATTATTTTGGAAAATGGAAGAACTGTCTTCGAAATATATTTTCACCGAAGAAAAAAATTTATGTTTAACACATTTTTCCGAAAACATCGATCAAAATGATGGTGGAAGATTCGTAGTAAAGTTATCATTCAAAGAAAATTGTAGTCAACAGCTGGGCGACTCATTCAAATCAGCGTTACGCACATTTGTATCATTAGAAAAACGATTAATAAAAAAATCCGAACTATATGTTAAGTATAAAACGTTTATGTTAGAATATGAAAATCTGAAACATATGGAATGTATTGGCTAGGCGGGCGTTGATAATCAGTTAACCGATAATAATGAATGTTTTTATTTACCGCACTCGTACGTATTAAACGATTATAGTAGAACGACCAAGGTACGCGTTGTGTTCGACGGGTCAGCGAAAACCAGTACCTACCAGTGTGTCGTTAAAGGACACACTAATGAACGGTCCCAAAGTACAACCTGACTTATTAGATGTCATAATACGATTTAGAACTCACAGGTATGCATTTTCGGCTGATATAAAGAAAATGTATCGTCAGGTATTAATACACGAAAAAGATCGCGATTATCAACGTGTATTATGGAGATCGGATCTAAATGAGGAAATCAAGATACAGATTATGTACAGTTACTTATGGGTTGGTACCCGCGGGATTTTTGGCGATGAGTTGCGTCAATCGCGTAGCTGAAAAAACTACAAATTCAAGATTAAAGGAAATTATCAAAAACGATTTTTTTATGGACTATTGTCTTACCGGAGCTGACACGTTCGCTGAGGCAATAATGTTACGCAATGAGTTAATTTCAATTATGCAAATTGTGGGATTTGAATCATCAAAATGGACGGCAAATCACGAAAATTTAGTTCCTAATCCAAATAAACGTGAATCGATGAAAATCTCAGTGTATAGAGTGTAAAAACTTTGGGTTTGTATTGGGAACCGGAAAGTGACTATTACACATCCGTCGTTCAAATACCAAAAATAAACGCTCAAGTAACAAAAAGACACATTCTTGCCGGCCTGGCAACGTTGTTTGATCCATTAGGTCTAGTAGGTCCTGTAATAGTAGTTGGAAAAATATTACTTTAAAAATTATGGCTAGAAAAAGTTGGTTGGGATAGTCCAATTCCGCCTCACATACAATCAGAGTGGGAAACTTACAATTGTTGTTTAAACGAGCTCAATTCGTTTAATATACCTCGTCAGTGGCTCCGAACTCACATTTAAGTAGTCTCGCAGGTCGATAGTGTACCCGTACGTACCACCTACCCACCTATTTTATGAAGAAACTAGTGGGGGGCTTCCCCCCACACTACTATACATAAAAATTACAGAATAGCATAAATTATGATGAGATACACTTTACTCTTACTATATAGCAAACTAAGATATGGGTTTTCTGATTTTTATATTATTGATGTTAATTCATATAACTTTAAAATAAAATACTATATTATAATATAATAAGATAATACAATTTTGTTATCATGGGATTATTATTTTTATTTATGTACATTAAATTTAAAAAAAACTTAGTGAATATTTTTTGTAGATGCAGACAAAAACCAATTTTGTTTTATATTTACCTAATATTATAATAAAAATATTCTGTTACATTTCAAATAAAAATACAATAACATTAAAAAATAATAATATGTTATTTAAAATCTCAATATTTTAATAGGTCAAAGCTTTTATTAAAACAGAAGACCTCATATGCAAAGTTGTCAATAATTTTTTCAGTATCAGTTTTTATATTAGATTCGCAGGAAATGATCATTAAATCTTCAAGGCGATCTTGGATCATGGTACAACGAAGTCTTGTCTTTATTAATTTAAGTTTTGGAAAAGTTCTTTCTGGCGAAGCACTGGAAATTGGTAATGTAACACCAATTTTAAGAACACTTAATAAATATTTGATGTATTCAAAATACTTTGAGAATCATCATTAGATTCATTTTCAACAACAGAGTCATTTGAACTACTTGAATCTGACTCGTCTGATAATGCATTTAAATCTACAGACACATTTTTATCTAAAGATATCAAATTAATATTTGATTTTATAAGTTGTTCATATTCTCGCACAATATCTTCTTTATTAAGTATTTTGTTATAATTATTACAGATAGATGAAAATGCATCAACAGGAACAGGTATACTTTTATTTTTCATATTGCTAGAAATTACTTTAATTGTTAATAAAGATAGATCCTTTGCTATCATAATAGAGTTATTATTAAACCTTTTATGAAGTTCTAATGATACTTTATCAATAATTACAAAATAAGTGTTTACTTTTTAAGCCATCACAGGATCATTTATTTGTTCATCATTAGACAATTCACCGGGTTGGCGTGGAACACGTCTAAGCCTTCTTGTTGGTAAGGTCTGTTCAAATTCAAAATTATTGTCTTTGGCAAATTTTCTTACTGATTCGTAAATATTGAAAAACATTTCACTTGATCTCAAACGTTTAATATTTTTTTCCGTTTTATTTATTAGTTCAATAGCCATAAGAATATCAATATTATGAGCTTGTAAAGCTCTACTAACAGGTTCGATAAGATCAAACACTCTTAAAAATATGTGCTGTCAATAAAAAATTGAAAGACTGCAAAAAACAAAGTAGCCCTGTACATTCTGCACCTGTTTTAAAGTCAACTTGTCCTTCAAAACTTTGTATGTCTTCGAAAGTTTCTAAAATGGAATACAGTGTTTCAAGCACAGTAGTCAAAATATAAACTTGAGACATCCATCAAGTGGTTTCAACTTTTTTTAATGCCTTTACACGTGCAAATGGATATAATTTTTTTTGTTTTTCACGATACATAGAAAATCACTTCTTACTACAACTGATGAAAGTAAATAATTTCTCCATATTTCCAAATAAATCAACAGCTTTAGCACATGAATCAACTGTAGAAGTTATTATTAAATCAAGTCTATGGGCATGACACCAAATAAATATTGCTTGAGGATTTACTTCTTTGATTTTAGTCTGTAGCCCGTTGTATTTACTAAAAATGCATGGAGCAAGGCCGGATATGGTCCGATTAGTTTTTTTTTTTTTTTATTAGATTAAACGTAACCTGCACAATCGTGTGGGACCGGTCTAAACGATGTAGAATAATTATACGAAGAAAAACAATTTTTTAACAAAACCCTCACGATTGTGTCAATCTGGTCTGTAAGGGATAAAGCCAGTGAATACACCGAGAAATAATGTGGCAGACATTTCAGAAGGTAAGAAACAATAATAATGCCATGAAAAATATATATTATTTGCTCAGATTTAATAGTATCTATGGCTGGGAACACACTAGCGTTGGTTTACCGCGTGACATTTTTACCGCGCCCAAATTTTACAACGCATTTTGTTAAAATACATTAAAATAAATAGAGCACAACATACGAGTTTCGCGCAGTAAAATTATGGCGAGACATTTCGAAAACTTTCGCGTGCACCTTGACTATACCGTGCGTTAAAAATACCGCGCGATAGGTATTTCCTGTTGATATACACTGAATTATATGAGCGGCCTCACATTGTCCGTAATAATCACGCGATAGTCGGACAGTTTGTTATTTATCGTTGATTACAGTGGCGGTTATAATTGACTTTTAAGGGGGGGGCGAAAATAAAAAAAAAAAAAATCGTAGGGTCAATAATGTTGGATAGACCTTTCCTCAATATTTTGAAATAAAGTAAACACTTCATAGAGCATAAATATTTTTTTATTAGTCATATTACATAAAATATCATTAAAAAAAAAGTACAGTAAAATCATGTGCTTATTCTTTTGTTTAGCAAAGCGTGTAATAATATTTTCTATATCTATAGAAATATCTTTATGAATGTGGAGTAATGCTAGCCCATTCAACCTTTCTTCGCCAATTGTTGACGTTAACCATGTTTTCAATCTACGTAAATAAAAAAAAGCACACCACACATGCATATTATAATGTAAAAGCCATAGAAATACAAGTTAATTAAAGAATAGCCAAACTGTTAGATGGAAATAAGTAAATACCTTTAAGCTAAGCAAAAAAGCTGATAATACGCGTAGGTACATACGGTACCTTTAAGAACAAAAATAAACTAAGCGCACAGACATCTTAACGAATTGCGGTAGGATAAAAATTAAAAATAGGTACATGGTTTTTCCTTTTTGTGTAAGATTGTACCATGATTTATAGGTACTAAATAAATAAATTTACAAAAAACGGCCCAAGGGGGGGGGGGATCCACCTATCGCCCCCCCTTATAACCGCCACTGGTTGATTATAGTAGTCGTGCTTGTGCTACTAGCCAAATTTCTATGTCAAACGATTTGAACATGTCCTCAACAAATGAAGAAATTCAGGTTCTGGAAGAAAATATTTTGGACGTTGATCTTTTGATAACATCAGTAGAGAAGAGATCGTTGTTATGGGATCAACTGTCACCGTCACCGTGTAAATGGGGCTTTAGTGTAAAAAAAAAGGTTTTATTCGATACATAGTCTCATAAAGTCATATCGGTCCTTTTGTTTAGGTATTTTATCCTTATCAGTATTCTAATTCGATTCGATACCAAGTAAAAGTATCGATACTTTTATTTTGATATCACGTCCCTAGTGGCATGCTATTATCAGAAATATTAGTTTTTTTTTTCTATAATTGTCAATAAAATTTTATTTGTTGGGTAAAAGAGCTTGGAATTTTAATACAAAGCTCCTGATATATTGTGACAATAACAGTTGAAAAATATTTAAATACACAGGCACAATTTTCTGGTTTTTATTTGCATAATAATATAGTATATTAATTAATTAATTACTATAATAATATAGTATATTTTAGTGTTAAGTTTTATGACCCCTCCTTCCTCTAAACAATTCTTACAGGCTTCTATGATTGTATGTATACAAATATAATAAATTATGATATATGTATTAATTAATAGGAGATAACATCGAAAAAAGTGGAAGCACATTAAAGATGCGTACTTTCGATCAGTTAAAGAAAATAAGCCCAAATCTGGAGGTGGGGCGAATAAGAAAAGAAAAAAATATGTTTACCATGACCAACTGGGATTTCTTACTAAAACTATTCAACCTAGACAAACCAAAAGCTCTTTAAATATACAACTACAAACTGCTGATGAATCACAAATACGCGATTCATCGGTTGAACTACCTGCGCAACATGTAGAATTACGTCCTAATAAAACAACAAAAAAAACTAAAAATGTTGAGCATCAATTCATAGAGTACTTGAAAGAAGCAACGAAAAAAAAAAGGGTTAAAGTCACATTCAAGAAAAAGATGAACATGAGAAATTGTTTGATTCGTTACTTTCTATTGTAAGACAATTTAATGATGATCAAAATTTGATGTTTAGAGCAGAAGTTATCAAAGTAGTACAAAAAATAAAAGATGGCTCAACCCACTCATCGGTTCAACATCAACAACTACGACCATTGCAGCATTTCTATGAATCACCTTATAACTACCATAACTATAACTTACTATCTAATGCACCGTTATCTTTTACCTCGTCTTCCTCATCGCCACAACTTGTGTACCAACCAAATATAATTGTAGATGATCAAACATTTGCACATAGCCCAACATGAGTTGATTTTACTTTGAGGATTTCATTTTAAATTTTTAACAGCTATTAAAAATTATTTTATTTCTATATGTATTTAATATTCTTATAAAAAAAGTTGTTTGATTATTATTTATTATTATAGTCTGTCCCACGAGAGAATAATCAGTCCACCGATAAATTTTTGGCGAAAAGTGATTATTCTCTCGTAGGACAGACTATAGTATTGATCAAGTAGTTCAATGTTTATTTTATTTTAAAAATGTATAATAATATATTTCGTACAAATTATACGTCATACAGTGTAAAATTTTATGTTTCTATGCTACTGTTAAACTTTTTCTAAACATTTTTATAGTAAAATTATTAAATAAATTATTATGCAAATTGCTTGCCTTAACGTTACAGCCAATTTTTCAGCTGGAGAAATAGCCTTCCGCAGATGTGTATCCATTTTTAAAAGTTTTTCTCCCAAGTATGTGGATAGCAGCTCATCAAATGCAAAAACGCTCACACGAAAAAAATTTAAAAACATTTCAGGATCACTTCTGAGTCCTTCAAAAATTAAAGTAAACGCACCTTTAGATGGACGAAAACTGACCAAAGGATGAACCCACATTTTCCTGTTGATCTTTATTTTCTTTTTTATGAGTATGTTGTACCCTGTAGACTCCAGCTGGGTGTAGACACCCGGTATGGTATTTATAATGTTTAATTCTGAGAATTATTGGACTACGTGACTGTGAGAGCCGTTGGTATTCGCTGATCCAGCGAATATCATGACTCGGACGGGGACTCGGCCCGGTCGAGGAGGGACGGCGCGGCAGTCATGTAGTGACCAGGCAGAGCATCAGTTCGTAGACAGAGCATCCACTAATTTTATTATATATACATATATTTACAGAGCGTCTTACGTTGATTAGAGTTAATAAATTTGGTTTATTGTAAATTCCTAGTTCTTTCTTTTTCTCTAAACCTATAAACGTTGCGGTATCGGATACATCAAGTAAATGGTAACCTAAAAACAAAATAATGTTTTCGTCTGCCAAGTCTAC
Source organism: Therioaphis trifolii (assembly GCA_027580255.1). Lineage (NCBI taxonomy): Eukaryota > Metazoa > Arthropoda > Insecta > Hemiptera > Aphididae > Therioaphis > Therioaphis trifolii. The sequence continues at coordinate 17,857 of JALBXZ010000108.1, forward strand.
CATGTCTGCTATCACACACTGAAGAATTTTTGTTAAAAATGCCGAGTTGACAAATATTGTGTGGTAAAATAACGCTTGTGTGATAGGCAATGTTTTTACCGCGCGTTACATGCAGTAAAATGTCGCGCGGTAAAATAACGCTAGCTTGTTCCCAGCCTATAACAATACAATTAATACAAATTTTCTTTAAACTAGAAATTCAGAACAAAAATATACATTTGAATAATGAAAAAGACTTTGTTAATGATAATGACATTTTAGACGATCAAGTGAGTACGCATTCTTAAGAAATAAATCAAAATAATAGTGGCAGACTAAAAAAGGTAGAAAAGAAAATATATACTTCAATCGACGCAATAGACACAACCACGGCTAACGGCCTAACGACACAAGACAGTCCACTAAAGCATCAACTCAAACAGTATGTGTTATTAGTCATTAAGTAGTGATTATGGAATTATATTATAGAAGAAAGAGGACCAGTCGTTTGGTAAATCTAGTTGATAATAATATATTGCAAGTGAATACGCCGAGAAATGTGGCAGATATTAATTTAGAAGGTAAAAAACAATAATAATGACTGGATAAATATTTATTGTTTATTCAGTTATTTAGTTATTTATTCAGTACAACAATCAAATGAATAAAACTTTTCTTTAAATTAGAAATTCAGAACGAAAATATACATTTGCTCAATGAAGAAGACCTTGTTGATGACCCAGTTGATGACAATGACATTTTTGATGACACGGACGAAGATCCAACTTTTGATCCACATTGTAATATTGTAGAACCAAGTGATGAAGATGAACAAGTCACTAACATTATAGAAGACGATCAAGTGAGTACACATTCTTCAGAAATAAATCAAAATTATGGTGGCAGGCCAAAAAAAGGCAGAAAAAGAAAACATATACATCAATCTCGCTCAAACCTAAAAGTTTTAATGAATTCAAACTTAGGATATTATAATTATAAAAATATAAAAGTTATCTCCAAAATATTTAAAGATTATGATTGTACATGCCCTTTGAAATGTTCACAAAAGGTTTCACTGAACAAAAGGAAAGACAATTTTGAAAATTTTTGGAAACCAGGTGAATATACTGCACAAAATGCATACATTTCCGCTTTCGTCCACGAGTTACCTGTAAAAATATACGTCTTACAATAATTCCCATTTCATTAGGCAGTTCACATGAAAATATAACTTAGATAATATTCAAGTGTGCCGCAAAATGTTTTGTGAAACATTAAATATACCTACATTTAGAGTTAATACTGCTCTGGAAAAAAATACATGTTAGGTCACCCATCCTTGATCAAAGAGGATTAAATAATGGGGGACTAAATACAATTTCTGAAGAAAAACTTAAAACTATAAAAAACTAAATAAACAAGATTCCAAAATATGCTTCCCATTTTTGCGGAGAACAATCAAATTTTCAATATTAACCACCAGAACTGACTTTTGAAAAAATGTATGTAGTTTATAAAGAAGAAAAAAGTGAACCTGTAAGCTTTTCAACTTATAAACGATATTTGTATAATAGTTTTAATTTAAAATTTACCCTAACCTAACCTATTATACCTGCGATTCATTAATGGTTCAAATAAATAATGAATAAAATGTGATGAAAAAACAAAAGTTAAACATAAAACATACAGAGCACTTGAGTTAAGTGGAAAATGCTCAGACCTTTTTAAAAATAGACTTTTATAATGCGAAAAAAAAATTAACACTTTCAATGTCCTACATACGATATGGAAAAAACTTTACCACTGCCTAGATTTTGTACAAATATCATATTTTATAAGAAATAACTCTGGTTTTATTATACCGGAATTTTCAGTGTGCAACACACCTCCCTCGCTCTATTCGATTGAATTCGAATGAAGGGGCTGTCGATATCTATATATTATTCTATCCACTTAAGGAGCAGTCGGTTGGCTAATTCCTACTACACTAACCGGTCTTGAGAACCGGGTCGTTGAAATAATATATAAGTAAAGACATAAAGTTTTCCTAGTTATATTTTACAGGTCCAAGAAACTTATGACCTGCGTTCAAAAAAACTAACACGTACCTAGTGTATTAAAGGTGCAACGAATAAATTATAAACTTTATAAAATAAGTATAAAAGGTAAAGATACAATTAACACTATCACCTGAGTAACCCTGTTCTTGAGGGTAGTGTATGTAGACCACAGGTGTAGCGGAGTACGAGTGAAACGAGCAACTTTATAAAAATATATTTATTAAAACACTTATCTAAGGTGGGTTATTTCACCTGTAGAAATTAAGTGTGAAACGATTAATTAATTTATGTAGAGACAAATATTACTTGTCTCTACGTTGATGATAAAAACACTACTCTTTTAAGTTAATGATTAAAACTTGACTCGTTTCCGTTGATGTTAAAACTCGACTGGTCACTCATATATTACGTTCAGTATTCGTACTCTACACGTCCCTGTGTTCTGTTTACCTAAGCATATTTATCTGAGCGCGATATTAATGATGAGTTAGTCATTGCAATCGTTACAATTACCCCCTTTGCCATTTAAAATCTGCCCTCAGATTTACTAAAAAAAATGAAAAAAAAACCTGAAAACAAATGTGTGTTAGTAAACAAATGATATAACCTTTGTTTAATTTCGACGTTGGACATCTATTCCGTTCTTCTCGGATGATAATGTCCTGGTCGGAACATCCCTCTTTGATTTCTCAGGGTATATCATTTGAATTATATATGAGGTTTAATTATTTCAATTATTTTTATTAAATTTATTAGACATGTCTTTAAATTTTTATTTGCCTAATATATTAATATAATCAATGAATGAACAAGATAATGTGCAGTAACATAGTACACCATAACTATGTATATACATTATACATTTACAAAATAATCATACATAATAAAAAGTAAATTGTTCATAAACGTTTACATACTCAATGAAAAACGTTGCCAAAAATTGAATATGTTTACAATGTTTTGGAGATAAAATTGACATGCCTTTAAAATTGTCTATTAGATTTGGGTTATACAATGGTCTGAACAATAGTTACTCAGGTTCACAATGATTTCAGGATTAAAACTATATGTTAGTAAAAAAAAATGTTAATGTGGTACAATACAAATATAAATAAAATTATTAATACAATGTAGCTATTAAAATAGCTGTTTCAAAAAATATATTTTTTTTATTTTAAAATCGTATAAATATAATATTTTTTTTAAAAGTGCTCGTTTTTGAAAAGAAAAACGTATTTTATAAAGTGTATTTTAATTATTTATTACAAGCTAGCAAGTTTCATATGTGCCGCTAAATTGTATTGATTTAAAATGTCTTAGTTTTATAGCCACTATGATATTATTTACTTAATAAAGTAGTAGCTTCAATAAATTAACTCGGTTTATTATTTTATTTAATGATGAAAAATAAATAAATTATTCGATGTCTCATTATTCATTCTTAATAATTGAATCGAGAATATAAAGTTTATATTAAGTTAATATGATTATAAACATTCTAATATAAAATAAATAGGCTTATTAACTATGCTCTATTTTTCTACAATGGCTTTTGTACTATAATAAGTATCAGCTCATAAACAATTTAATTTTTCCTAGTGTGTTATTGTACATATATTTGGAACTAAATAATATTGATTAAAATAATTTATCCATCATTGTAAATGTATAAAATTTTAATTATGTCAAACAAAAAATATATTATTCGAATCCTCACAATAATTATATTCATGACATTCATTCTAGGGGGGTCAATGTGGTCACAAAGTTAATGTAGACTCACAAAGTCTCTTTCTAGAATATAAACATCCAACATACAATTATCATATCTAATCAATAACATATACATTTTTTTTCTACAATTTTATGCATTTACAAATTTATTTGAAATTGTTCTAGGGGGGTCAATGTGGACACAAAGTTAATGCAGACTCACAAAGTCTCTTTCTAGAATTTAAAAATCAAATAAATAATCAAATGGTCATAAAACAAATTTTACAAATTAATATAATTTGATATCGTTAACTTCTAAATAACATCATTTTCTATAATAATAATCCATAACCGTATTTTAACCATTTTTTTTTTTTTTTAAATTAATTGCGAGATAGTTCATTGTAAAATTCTTGCAATGTCAACGTAAAAACTCCAGTGGCACACACTAAAACATTGCTCTTATTACAAAAAAATGATTGTAATTTAGAAATCGAAATTATATACTTAGTTATTGAAGTGGATACTCGGGATATTTTTTTCTTATTATATTAGAATTAATTTAATATATCTAGTTATTTTAATAAGAGTATTAACTAATAGCACAATACAACCCCATGAGTCGAAGGCAATAACACCTTTATGACTTACATATTATTATGTATGAATAACTATCACCAACTAAAATTAAAATTTATGTAAATTTTCGAATTAAAAAAAAATATATGTATATTAATTAACAATGAATCGATAAAAATTTAAATTGTTATATGAGGTAAAATTTGTTTTATACAGGTGTGTCTGCATAATTTTGGTGACGTCTCTGTAATTTTTGAGTTGACGTAGTTTTCAGGCAGTATTTGACACATTTATTTCTAATATACTTTATGATAAAGTAAGTGATGAAATAGCCTACAATTATTAATATAGCATATAATAAATAACTGTGGTTGGTTAGGTTGGTCATTTTTTTTAAATTTTCCTCCTCCGTGTCTATCATGTCTACCAAAAAATCTAAAGATTTGGATGATTTAGCAATGTCGTTTAATTGATTATCAATTTTTTCCAAAGCTGGTATTTTCACCATGGATTCTTGAACTTTATTTATTTTATTACTGAGATTTATAGATACGTTTGTAATATGAAATTGTGGTGTAAAGTCGATGTTTGTTGTAATATTAATATTACAATTATTTGGTTTTAGAATGGTAGTCGGTGTTGTTATATAACATGGTTCTTTTATTGATAGTATTCCCGAGTCTGTAATTTTTATTGTTTTGCTCGTTTCTGGGCATATTAGTGTAACTGTTTGTGAATTTATTGATGCATAAATCCAAGAATTTTTTGAAATTAATTTTTTATAGAATGTTTCGGAAGTTTTTATGTGCCTTATATCACAGGAGTCTGGTAAATATTGGGGATCGATAAATAATTGTACTTCACATGTGTCATGTGTATTTCTAATTATTGTGTCATGTGGGTAGCATATTGTTATGTCTATAGAGTGTTTACATAAATTATAATCCTGATGCGTAAAAGTGACGAATTTTTCATTATCCTGGCTTATTGCTAAATATTCGTTTGACGGTTTAATAAAAATATAATTGTTATTTTTTATGGGTACAGGAAATGGTGTTATATGATATATCATATAATTATCTATTTCGCACAACGGAATATATATGGTATAAATTAAGTACGTATCCATAAAATGTAAGGAAATAGTTAGCAGCTTTAAAAAATCCATAAAATTAATGATTTCTTCGGGATTTTGTGGTATAGATAGTTGTTTTGGAATAATTTTTTCAATTTCTATTAGTTGATTTATCATTGTTTTTGGATTTATTATCGAAGGATGTAACTGTCCATTTTGACCCCAGATGACTGACTCTATAAGTTCCTCTGTTTCCTGATTGAATTCAGTTAATATTATGTTGAAAAATATTAAGTGCTGAGTTAAAGTTTGTGAGATATCTATTATTTGTAATTTTTGTGTGTTATTATTAACAGCATTTATCAACTGGTCTAACGTTGTTTTTAATTTAATAGTATTGTCATTTATGGTGTTTGTTACATTGTTATAATTATTTAATGTTGATTGTACAATTCTTGTTTGTAATTTAATTATATCTAACGTTGCTTTATTCTTTTTTCCCTGAGTTTTGATTTTTGTGTCAATTTCGATTAAATCGTCCTCATTTAATGTTCCAAAAGCCCATTTCCCGAAAGTTCCTACTACATTTATTAAACCTCTCTTATTTATTTTATGTGTTTTTAAGGCATTATATGTGTTGAATCTTTTTTTTAATTGTGATATCGTATTATTTATAAGACCACTAAATTGTTGACAAATTTCTGTTACGTTTTCTATAGATTTCACCGTACAAAATATTATTGTTTTATCATTTATATCAATTAAATCATTATATTTATTTTCATAATTGGAGGTATTGACAACAGTTATCAATTTAAAAGTATCAGTAGTAAGCTTAATTTTGGAGATATATTCGTAATAAATTCCTGAGTTAACAATTTTACTATCTGTGAATTTATTATTCCCTGTATCCGCAATAACAATGAATGAAAAAATAAAAATAAATTTTATTAAGTTAAAATACATGATGTATGATATAATGTCGTATGATGTTTTAATACTTACAAATTTAATAATCCTGTGTATTTGTTGGAACAAAAAATTTTATTAATTTAACAAATATCTAAATTTGAGTTACAAAAATAAAAAGACGAACATTCGATAACGGTTGTCATCAGACTGATAAAAATACCAGATAATTAAGTTAATATATATCTAGTTAAACTTATGCTGATATTGAGTTCATGATTTTCCCATAAGAGTAAATAAAATTAAAAAAAAAAAAAAAAAATCTTGTCAGCGGTATATTTTGCGTCATTTTGAATTAAATTCTGGAAAACTGTTGACTATCATAATTTTAGTTTTTAATTCGTATATTTTCGCTATAATTCTGTTTTGTTTTTTTTTTGCACAGTTTATATTTTTAATATATTATATAAATTTAAGATTAATAGAATATTCTTCAGAATAGTAATAAATATTATTTGTTTGGTGAAACTTTTTTATGTGTTCGATATGTATAGGGACATTTTTTAATTCCCCATTCTTTGGAAGTTCTATTAAATAAGCATTAGGATTTAATTTTTTAATTATTGTGTATGGTCCTTCGTATCTGTTAGAAAATTTGTTTTTGCGGACGGGTACTTTTACTAAGACCTTTTCTCCTACTTTAAACTCTATTTCATATTTATTTTTGTCTTTATATTTTTTTTGATTTTCGAATGCTTGTTTTAATATATCAGGTATAGTATTTCGGACTTTTTGTAAATTTTGCAATTCATGAATAACTGAGTGATCGCATGTATTTGGAATTAAAGCAATGTCAAAAATTGAGCTTGGTTCGTAACCATGAAGTAAATAAAATGGAGAGTATCCGGTTGAAAAATGTATTGCTGTATTATACGCATGTAAAACTATTGGTAGTATATCAGACCATTTTCCATTATCTTCCGTAATATAAGGCGCTATCATATCGGAAATTATTTGATTTTGTTTTTCAACATTACCTTGACTCGTTGGTCTGTAGGCAATACCTTCCGTTTTTTTTATATTCAGAGCCGTTAAAATGTCGGCAATTACTTTAGCTGTAAAATGAGTACCATTGTCCGACCTAACAATTTTCATTGCTCCATATGCTAAAATTAAATCTAATAAGAATTTTGTCGTAGATTTTGCATCGGCGTTTCTACATGCTTTCGCGACACAATATTTAGTTATTCTACAAGTGGCTACTAGTATATATTTAAAACCTCTCGACATCATCAATGGGCCAATATAATCGATTGTTATATCCGAAAAAGGAGTCCCATGTTCTATAGGGTATGTTTGCATTTTTCCTACTTGAAGAGATTTGTCTGGTTTACGTTTTTGACAAATTAAGCACGAAGTTACGTATGATTTAATATGTTTATGCATTAATGGCCAATAATATAGAGATCTTATTTTATTATAAACTTTATGTACACCTAAATGAGCTCCTGTCATTTTGTTATCATGGAAATTTTGTATGACTGCGGTAATAAGTGATTCTGGAATCGCTAAAACTGGTTTTGGTTTACCCTTTATTTTTTCTTTGTAGTATAATAAGCCATTATCATTGTTAATAAAATATGCCTTAGCTTTATTTTGCCATTTAGCATCAGAAATATCAGGATTTTCAATAGCAGTTATTATATTTTTTAAGTAGTTATCTTTTACTTGCATAATTTTTATATTAACTGGTTCTACTAAATTACAATTTAAGATATTACCATTTAAATTTTTTTGAATAAAATCGTTATAATTAGTAGTGTTATTAAATTTTCGTTTATTGTTTAATGTATTTACTGTTGGTTCGGAATCACTTTTGTAATTTGTTTTTGACAATTTAGTAAAACCAATTGGATATCGTGACAAAAAATCTGCCGCCTGATTAAATATACCTTTTTTATAAATTATTTTGAAATCAAAACCTATTAATTTAGTTCTTAATCTATTTAAAATTGCTGATTCCGACTTAAGTGTTTGTAGCTGTATAAGATTTTTATGGTCTGTCCAAACAGTAAAATGTCTACCATGTAGATATTGTCTAAAATGAGTGCATCCAAAATATAGAGCTGCCATTTCTAATTCTAGAGAAGAGTAATTATTTTGTGCGACGTTTAATTTTTTAGAAGCATAAGAGACGGGATGTATTTCGTTATTTTCATTTTTTTGTTGTAAAATTACACCTAAACCTTTTTTCGAACCATCGGTCACTAGGATTATTTCTGCATTGTCATCAAAGTGAGCTAATACTGGTTTATTAGTAAGTTTATTTTTTAAATCATTAAACGCGGTTTCATGTATTTCGGTCCAATTTATTGGTGATTTTTTCGTTTTAAATTTACCTTTAGTTAGTTCTGTAAGAGGGTGTGCTAATCTACTGAAATTAGGAATAAATCTACGAAAGTAATTTGCTAAACCTAAAAAACTTCGAAGTTGTTTATTGTGTTAGGAGACGGAAAATTTCTAATAGCTAAAAGACCTTCTTCGGTTGGTCTTATCCCCTGCCTATCAATAATATTTCCTAAGACTTTTAATTGTGTGTAACCAAATTTGCATTTAGAAATTTTTAATTTTAAGTTATACTTTTTTAGTCGATCAAAAGTTATTTCAAGTGAATTTAAATGTTCATTGAAAGTTTTTCCGAAACAAATACAATCATCTAAATAACAACAATTTATTCTATAACTTAACCCTGCCATAATTTTATTCATGACCTTTTGAAATTTTTGTGGTGCATTCGTAAGACCGAAAGGGAGACGTGTAAACTGATAATGTCCAGTTGAAGTTGAAAAACTAGTGATTTCTTTAGAATTATCATGTAATTTTAATTGATGGAACCCTGCCATAGCGTCAAGACAAGAAAAATAATTATTTCCGGCTAGTGTGTCATAAATGTTTTGTATAATAGGTAAAGGAAACGCTTCCTTATGCGTTTTTTCATTTACGCGTCTATAGTCTAGAACCATTCTATATTCTAAAGCGGTTTTATTTGTTGTGCCTTGTGATTGACCTTTTGGTACAAGAAATACAGGAGAGGAATAAGGACTTAAAGAATGTGCGATTATACCGGCTTCTAATAATTCTTTAGTTTGTTTTTCGATTTCTTTATTTTCTAAAGTGCTTAATTTGAAATTACGTAAATTTACTGGAGTGTTATCTGATAATTTTATTTCTATAGGTTCTGTGTCTACTTCACCTAAATCCAACTTAGATTGCGAAAATATACTAACGTATTTTTTTTAACAAAGTTTTTAATTTATTATGTTGCTCATTTGTTAGTTCTGGGTTAATATCAAAATTTAATATTTTAGTGTCCGGCAAAATATGATCTAATTTCTGCGTATTAATTTGTGGACGTTGCAATCGTGTTTCACTGTCGATTCTCACGTTAGCATAGTTTTTTCCACTTAGTCTATCTCCAATTTTATAGCGAGATTGTAAAATGCTGTGTCGTGATTTTAAGGTGGGAAACTCATTTACTATGACAGCGTGTGAAATAATATTTTTATCTTTATTTGAAGAGACACCAGGTGTCCAGTGATTTAAATTATAAAAAACACATGAAAATTTTCGTCTCGGTTTGTAAAATGCTAACGCTGTGTAAATATTATCATCATTTGATTTAGTTTCTTGTAATATGATTAATTGAAATTAAAATGGTTTACTACGGCCGCTAAGTCTTCAGTTTCTAACCATATTGGTTGTTTAAAGTCGGTTATTTTTAAAAGATCTTTAATTTGGTTAAAAGATATGTCGATTTGTTCATTACGTAGTATTTTAACTAAACTATGGATACCACAATAACCATCGTCTGGTACGTTTTCTAATTTTACGAATTTTGAAGCTATTGACGTTATTTGATTTTCCGATAAATTATCTTGCTCGTTTATTTTTGCACTATTTAACTTAGATGATTCTAAAGATACATTATTTGTTTCAAAGATATTTTCTTTATTTAATTTATCACAATTTATTTTTTTTATGTCAGAATCGTTCGTTTTTGCGATTAATTTATTTAGTAATGAAATATTTTCGTCAAATTCGTTTAAGTTTTCGTAATTATTTTGAAAATTAACATCGGTATTATTTTTATCTAATTTTACAATTTTACTTTCTCCTTCACACTGCTTATTAGTGAAATTACACTCATTAGAAAAAAGTTTTGATTTAAAATCAAAAATAACTTTATCATTTATATTTTTATACATTGTAATAGAATTTTTAAAAAAATCTATTTGTACGCGATATTTACTTAAAAAATCGGTGCCTAATATTGGCGGTCCGGCAAGATTTGATACTAAGAAAAATTGTATTGGGAAAGTTAAATTATGAAAAACTATATCAATATCTATTTTACCCTCTACCTTTAGAGTTGAACCATTAGCTGTTTGAACTTTAACATTTTTTGTTTCAATTAAAGAAGTTGTTGATTTTATTTGTTCACTATTTATGACAGAAATAGTCGCACCAGAATCTAATATAAAAGTAGTTTCTTTATTATTTATGTGTCCTAATATCTCTAATCTAATGCCTGAAGTTAGTACTTCATCAATAGTTTCAGTACAACTGGAAATTCGTTCACTATTTGATTTATTTGAATTTTTTATGATTGAATTTAAATTAGGATTTTCTATTGGAATGTCAAGAGCAGGGCCGTATTGCGGTTTGATGGCGCCCCTGGCGAATCACTGCATTTGCGCCCCCCCCCCCCGACCCCAAATAAAAAATTTGCGGTAGTTTAAAATAATCATTTGAAATATATAAAACATGTAAAAATATATATAATATATCAAGTAATAACTAATAATCTATAATAATTTATAATAATGTATTTATTTTACTTAAAAAACGTAGTTCACCGTTTAATAGAAGTTCAAATAACATTTTGTCCAATATCTGAATAACAGGAAACGTACATTTTGGGTACGTAAAGACCGTACAATAATACGCAGTTAATAGTTTTGCTATAAATACATACATACCCAATCTATTTTATGAGAATATGATTCGCATATCGATATAATATAATCATACGTATAAAATATAATACTCTGTCTAGCCTAAGAACGCATCGGGCGGCGGACGAAAACCGGTCGAAACACGCGCCTTAACATAAACATTTTTCATATAATAAAAATAGATCGAGGCTCTCCTATAGTAAGTCATTAAAATAAATAAATATTTTTCAAATATTACATGAAAAATATTACATAAGTAGTATTGAAATTTGCGCCCCTCTTAGAACTCTTAGAATCGCGCCCCTGGCCCATGCCCTCTTGCCCTGCTCTGAATACGGCCCTGGTCAAGAGGCGACCTAATACCTACCTCATGACTCACGCGTTTTTTTGATTATTAAATCGTGTTTTATTTGGATTATAATATTGATTTGAGCGACCTGGACTCATATCTTCAGATAAATTATTGAATTGATTGGGGATATTTATTTGATTATTTGGGTAAGAGTTTGGTTTTGAATAATTAAATTTCTTATCGTCAAAATTTTGATATTGTGGTTTGTTAAATGTTCTATTATTTTCATATTGAAAACTAGAATATCTATTAGTACTAAGATTTTTTATATTATTACCATTTCTATAACCTGCCTTATGATTTTGATTAATCATGGACATGGACGTAAATAGGGTCCTAAAAGGCATAGGGCTTGAGCCCAAAAGGTTTCAAAAACAAAAAGAGTGGGAAATTTGTCTTCCGCCCACTACTTATCTACATACAATTTTATCTACGATACAATTTAAAACTATCACAAATTAAATGTAAATTTATTTATTGAATTATTAAAAATATTTAAATTATACATAATTTATTTCATTATAATTGCATTCTTCTTTCCTTCTCAGCAAACTTGTTTAAAATTTGTTCATTATCTATTTGGTTAGATAATTCTCTTTCTATGTTTATAATACTTAAATCGGTAAATCTATCTTGTTCCATGTTGGACCTTAAATAAGTATTTATTCTTCTCATAGAAGAGAAAGATCTCTCACATGTTGCCGAGCTTATAGGCATAGCTAATGCAACATGCAACAACTTATATATATTTGGGTATGTATCATATACAATAACAGCCTTAAGTTGTTCATTATGTGTTTTATTGTTGTCAACTTTCTGATTTTCATAAACTTTTTTAGCAACTTTAAGTTCAAACTTAAGATCATCTTCTTTAATTTTTAATAAGGACTGTAATATTATAATATAAATATTAATAATTTGATTATAACATTAAAAAATATAAATATAAACTTTAGTTAAATTACTAACCTTATAGTGGTTTACAAAATAGGAATCCTCATCAAATTGTAAATCTAAAAATGTATCTATTGACTTGGCCATTTTTAAACTTTCCGCGGAGAATCTTGTTTTCATGTCATTTATTATAGCATCAATAACAGGAAAATATGCATGTAACATCCAATAACTTTTGGCTGTTTCAATTAAATTTAGATTATCTTCAGCACCTGTTGTAGTTGATAAACAATAATCTCTCAATAAATCTGGTTCTTTTCTCTTTCTTTTTAAATCTGAAAAATAGTGGTGTACATTTAATTTTAATTTTAATAAAAATATGTGTTTAATAGGTTAATAAATTTTACTCTACTTGTATTTGGCAATTCTAATTTTATGTTTTGCTTGTCTGAAAATTCTTCAATTAATTGCCATAAGTCTGCGAAACATGCAGAATTCCTATTATCTTCAAATGTTTCTATAACACCTACAATAGTATTTGCAGCATGGCCTAATGTTTCCGTTTTAATTTGCAGCTTATTACTTAAAATATTTATTATACCCAATGCGAAGTGCATAACATGTAAATTTACCACAAATTCCGTTTTTTGAATAGTAGCTAAAATACCTATAACAATAGAATATTTAAAAATAGAAGTTATGTATGTATTTCAATCTAATTTACCAATAGCTCTAGAAACATCTCTATCATTGTCCTCCTCAACTTCATGTTTTAAAACTTCCACAATTGAACTAAAATGTTCAATAACTGCTTTGCAGTTTTTATGTCTGCATACCCAACGGGTATCACTAATAGCAGATAAAGTTAACTTATTCATTTTTAATTTTTTTTGTACATCTTGCAGTATGCAAAAATGCACATAAATAGCCTCTAATGTATTGAATACAGTTTTGGAATACTAGAAAATAAATGGAAAAAATTTAAACTTAAGATCTATAAGTAAACAGGTAACATCTAATACAATTTTAACTTTAATTAAATTATGTCCAAATTTGAAAAATATTAGGTACTTAAATTATATTTTTACTGTTAAAGAGCAAATTAAATTTTATTGTACATTTGTACCTACCTTTACATTTTTGCACATATTAATAACAACGAGGTTTAACCTGTGTGCAATGCAATGAATGTAAATGGCATCAGGATAATGTTCCCTTAATAAAGTCTGTACTCCTCTTTTGGAACCAGACATTACATTTGCACCATCATACGATTGGGCAATAATTGGAATATCATCAATTTTATGTACTTTTAAGAATGATAATATGGCAGAAACGAGCGAAACAGCATTTTGATTTTCAGATACATTGATAAAACCTAGAAACCGTTCAAAAACTTCAAATTTGTTTGAATATCTAATGCAAAGTGACATCTGCTCCTGTTTATGGCACCTAAAAAATTACAAAAAATTATAACATATGTATTTTTTTAACTACATTTTTATTTACCTAGCTTCATCACACATAATTGAAAAACTGCCAGCTTTTTTAATTTCCATTATAATCATACTGCGAACATTTTCTGCACATATTCCAATCAGTTCATTTTGAAGCAAAGGACTAGTATAGTTTTTTTCGCTATTAAATATTTGTTTAAATTCTGGCTTATGTTCACACATCAATTTACACGCTTCTAAATAATTTCCTAAAATGTAAAAAATAATTCACTCCATTCACTAATATTAAATTTAAGGTCAACAAAATACAGAATTAAAATAATTGTATACCTCTGTTTAGGGAATTCTCATTTTCAATATTTCCTCGGAATGCAATACCTTGCCGTGCCAAATATAACAAAATATCTATAAGCGTTTTTAAGGAAGATCTGTTCTTTAGAACAAAATCTTTGTGGGCATTTGATACTTGACACAGAATGTTACCAGTTATCTTACTAGAATTATATCCATCCATTTTAGTTAAGTTAATTAAATGTGTTTGCGTTGCTGCATGTGCATTGAGCTTGGAGTGTTTTGAAAATTTGGTCCCCAACTATAGTATACAAACACACCAAATATAACTATAACACTTAGTACTGTTTCATTATATTTTATTTTATTAAATACAAAAATTAATATTTACTCTTTTCCAATTTGTAAAACCACTTTTGGTAAAAACGTGATCAGTAGAACTACTTCCAAATATTCTACAACAAAAGCAAAAAACTGCATTTTTTTCTATACTATACTCAATCCACTTGAACTCATTATAGTATTTGGCATTAAATGATCTCTTTTGTTTACCAAAAACTGTCATGGGATACGTCTGAAAATAAATTTTTGTAAAAAAACAATGAAATGGTTTGTTTTTAATTACAATCTGTATGGTACCAGTATTGGACTAGTTACCTTTAAAAATTAATAAAGTTACTTTACTAGCTACTCTTACATACGTGTAAATATGTAATGAAATTATTTTGATCATTCTTACATAAAATTGTATTTAAATTACTTTATTTTTTCAATTAAAAAGTAACTTACTGGTAAAATTGGTTGTGCAGGGCCTGTGCTTAAATCTCCTAAATCATTAACAATGTTAACCCGAGTATCTGAATGCTTCAAATCATAATTTAATTTATTTGAAGTATTATTCAGCTCATCAGTATTATTTTGTGAAATATTAAATGATTTTGGATTGTCTGGATCAGAATCATTTGCATTTATCAAAACATTTAAATTGGATTTGGTTATGACCTGTTTAAAATATGAAAATAATATGTAGGAGTTAAATTAATTTTGTGTATAAAATCAATAGTTTTTATTTATTAGATAGGTACCTCTTGAGAGGAACTAGTTGTTGTGTTTATTGAAATGTTCTTCAGTGTATCGTCTTCAGAAGTTTTTAGATTTTTTTAAATTAAAAATGCTAAACATATTGATTATCAAAGTACAAACAATTATATGAATACAAATTCAGCGAATTCAATTTATGAAATACAATACGGATATACGATTTTCGTTACTCAATCGATAGCCAGTTACTAATAGTGACAGTTACGAAAGACTACTGCCTAAACTAATAAACTATTATCAACCAACAACCATTCAAAATAATTATCAAAAAAATCTATTTATAGATCGAAGAATACGCGTTGTACGTCCGTGTTTGCGGCCCAGTGGCCATGGCCAGGCCGACACTGATACGTTATTATGTTATCGCAATCGCCGTTATCGGTAGTTTATATATATTTAGATGGCATGGCAGATGCTATCATATACACTCACACATCGGACGTTCGTGTGATATAGGCAATAGACATATAGATATTAGATACATTAATTGGTCGGCTGGCTATTCAAATAGCGATTAACTGATCATAGTTTAAGGAACTAAAACCTACCTATATAATATATATTATTACTATTATTATATTTATAACTATTACTATTGGTTATAATTTATATAATTTATTACAATAAAGATAACCTAAATTTTAAAATATCTTAGGGAGGGCTTAAGATGGCTTAGGGAGGGCTAAGCCTTCCTAAGCCCCCCCCTATTTACGTCCATGATCATGGAGTTTCTATTATTAAAGTTTTGTCCTTTATTAAAATTTGAATTTGCATGGTTATAATTATTTTTATTAGACTTATTCTGCACATTATTAAAATTCCTTCCTCCGTAATTATAAAAATTACCATTATTATTATAACTCGTATTATCGTAATTATTATTATTATTATTATATCTTTTATAATTATTTTGATTTCTATTGATATTTCCATTATTATTGTATGATAATTGATTTGCCACAAAAGCATTTTGTTCTACCAGTTTTTGATTTAAAGACTCTATTTCTGCTTTAAGAGCATCATAGTTATGTATATTATTTCGTTCATTTGCAGTTGCTTTTGCCGATTCTACTTTTCGTAAATTATTTTGTAAATCTAACAGTGTATTGTTATTCATTAATGGAATCGGGTTATAGAAATCAGGTGGGAGAGCTTCCAAAATTAAATCAATTTTTTCGGACTCTGTCATATTTGGGTTTGCCTTACGGGCCAATAATTGAAAATCTGCTAAAAATTGCGAAACGGTTTCTGTTGATTTTAATTTTCTATTTGCTAATTTAGCTTTTAACATTCTAGTTCTACCCGGTGAAACAAAATGTTCTTTTAGTGCTGTCTCTAATTGAATCCACGATGGTGTAGGATTATTAATAATAAAATTTTGATAAAATGCTCTCGCGCTTTTTTTTAGATAAATAGGTAGATACATAGCTTTTTTATCGTCAGCCCACTCAAAAGCAACGGATATTAAATTATAGTTCTCAAAAAAATCGTTGATACATTCTTCAGGTTCGCCATTATAAAACTCTGGTTTAAAGAAAATTGGTTTCGACATAATTTGAAAAAGCTTCCGTGACTTGCGTGTATGTAACAGTTTTAAATAATTCTTTAAATTCTGTTGGACATAAATTTTTGACCTATTTAAACCAATCCAAATATAAAATTGACCAAGTACGTTGCGAAATATAAATAGTTTGATTATTACCTATTCTTTTGAGGTAATATTTGAACATTTGCTTGAAAAAAAATTAATCAAGTACTATAATATTAACCATAAAACATTAACCTCCTTCGGAAAACACGGGTCTGTATTGTGCTAGTAATTATGAACAGATTTTGGGGACAAGTTACCCGGCGCCTCCACCAAATTGCAACACACCTCCCTCGCTCTATTCGATTGAATTCGAATGAAGGGGCTGTCGATATCTATATATTATTCTATCCACTTAAGGAGCAGTCGGTTGGCTAATTCCTACTACACTAACCGGTCTTGAGAACCGGGTCGTTGAAATAATATATAAATAAAGTTTTCCTAGTTATATTTTACAGGTCCAAGAAACTTATGACCTGCGTTCAAAAAAACTAACACGTACCTAGTGTATTAAAGGTGCAACGAATATATTATAAACTTTATAAAATAAGTATAAAAGGTAAAGATACAATTAACACTATCACCTGAGTAACCCTGTTCTTGAGGGTAGTGTATGTAGACCACAGGTGTAGCGGAGTACGAGTGAAACGAGCAACTTTATAAAAATATATTTATTAAAACACTTATCTAAGGTGGGTTATTTCACCTGTAGAAATTAAGTGTGAAACGATTAATTAATTTATGTAGAGACAAATATTACTTGTCTCTACGTTGATGATAAAAACACTACTCTTTTAAGTTAATGATTAAAACTTGACTCGTTTCCGTTGATGTTAAAACTCGACTGGTCACTCATATATTACGTTCAGTATTCGTACTCTACACGTCCCTGTGTTCTGTTTACCTAAGCATATTTATCTGAGCGCGATATTAATGATGAGTTAGTCATTGCAATCGTTACAAGTGGTAAGGATAATCAAGGCTATTGTTATGTATGGTGAGAAGGTGTAGCTGAAAGAGGTGCTCAGGAAGTTGGTTCATGTTTAAGAAATCACATAAAAATCATTTAAATAACTCTATTAAGGCGCTTATTTTGTGGTCAGATTCGTGTGGAAAGCAAAATAGAAATATTAAAATAGTGTAACTGATGATAACATTTTTTAGTAACACGGAATTCAAAACAATTACACTGAAATATTCATATCCCGGTCATAGATTTTTACCTAATGATGAGATTTTAGTTGTATCGAGTCAGCCCTGAAGCATCAACAAAGCCTTTATACTCCTGATGATTATATACATATTATGAAGACTTGTAAAAAGAAAAACCCACTAAAAGTTATTAAAATGAACAAGGAAGACTTTGTGAGCTCTGAAAATTTAGAAAAAAAAAATAACTAATCGAAAAGTATCAGTTGGTGAAGACAAAATCAATTTGCTTGCAACTAGACAAATAAAATGATGTCGAACAATCCATTTTCTATTTTCATGTACAATACCTTGTCAGTTGACAACTTTCTAAAAGTTAATATAGAAAAACGTCGAGGACGACAATCCACAACCACCTTTCCAGCTGAAATATTATCAACAGAGTTATGGCCTGATAGAAAAGAAATCGATATATTAAAACTTGAAGATATTAAATTAATGATGCATCAAATTCCGGCTGATGCACATACATTTTATTCTAATTTGATTGGTTATAGTGTCACTGATGAAGATGTGGGTGGATTTAATGAATCATTGGATTTTGAAATTGAAACTGATTAATTAAAAAGATATTGGTATATTTTTGATGATGGTAACTTGTTATTTTAATATTACATAGGTACACTAACTCAAAAGACTGAGATTAATTTATTGTATAGGGAAGAGCGGGGTTAGTTGTTACGGGGGTAAGTTGTTACATTGGAGTTATTTTGCATTTTAAATTGTGATAGCATTATATCGATCAGATAATTTTGTAAAACAAATAAATGAGAAAAATATTTCGTGTACAACGATTGTATTTTATCATTATCAAAATATATTTACAAATTTGTGTTTTTTCATATCGATAGTAAGTTATAGTTGACAATTTTTTTTTTTCGTAGTAAGAACTTAAGGTAAGACATTTTTGTTTCTATATATTTATATATATATATATATATATATATATATATATATATATATATCCATAAGGAAATACTATTTCATTTTTCATTCACAAACAATACAATTAACAATGTACTTTCATTTGATAACGCTAAATACAAAAAATTTCTGTAAGGGGCTAGTAGTTAATTACCAAACTTATAATGAAATAACATGTTATAATTAATTGTAAAAAGACAAAATAAAAAATTCCATCAGTCTTAAGAGTTATATTTTAGTGATGACTTATTAGCAATATATTATTATTTCTTATAATTTTCTCTATTCTCTATCATTAGTCTCTTCATCCATTAGATCTGGGTCATAATTTTGAGTCTCATTTGTAGTTTTCAACTTACGATAAAAATCATGAAATATTGGCGGAATTAGAGGTAGTAGATCTAGCAAATCTTTTTTTCTTTTGATATTGCTTATGTCCCATTGTACTTTTTTTTACATGTAATATTGTAACACTATATCCTCTACGAAGAAAACTTAATGTTTAAAATTGGTCATTTTCTTCAAGAGAAGTTTTGTATTTCAAAGTGCCTTTTTCTGTTTTGGTATATTGTAACCAAGAAACTGGTTGCCATTTAAATTGTTCTCTACCAATATTTAATTTATGTACCATTAAAGATCCTTTAAGTAAACTAGAAAAATCAAAAAAGTCAGATTGAGTCATTTCTATTACTTGAAACTTGTTTGCCTTTTCTGTTCCCCTAACAAGTTGATACCAGCTATGAGGATGGTAAATATGAGAATTAGACTTATTTTTAATTAATTAGACTTAGAAATCGGTTATAACGAGTTTCAAGGGCCAGCTAGTTTTTCTCGTTCTAACTGGTAGCTCGTTATATGCGGTTAGAACGAACATTCGTTGTAACCGATTAAAAGCGGAAATACAAAAATAAAACCGACGACTTTTTTTACTTTTAGATACAAAATTTGTATTTGAGATTAATTTATACATGCATGTACATACATTAATACATACATTTATTATTATAATTGGAGATTTAATACATAATTATAAAACACTTGAATTAATTTAATTTTGATTTATTTTCTTAAAATAATCTTTGATTGAACTTTGCTTCGTGTTAGAGTTTATCGATGTTTCTAATAAAGATAACGCTTTTTTTTCTGCATCTGTACCTTCATATTTTGTGTAATAAAATCTTTCTAGAGTTCTCAATGCAGCACGAGCTTCGGATATTGACGGCACATTTTCAAACTCATCATCAAGCTCATCAATATCAGTATCATTATCTAGCTCAACTAGTTGGCTGGCTATGACATTGTTGACTATATCTTCATCTGTTTGAATTTCTGACGTTATCAGGTCGTCATCAATCTGTAAGTAGTCCACGTCGATGGCATTAATCAATCCACTGTCTGCTTGTAGCTGTGTAGTATCGGTCGTAACTTCACAAAAACCTGCATGCCGAAAGCAATTAGCAATCCCCGTCGATGTTACATTACGCCAAGCTTTATCCAGCATTATTATGGCATCTAAAACAGTTGTTTTTGATTCTATTTGATTTTAAATATCGTCAATCATTTTCAGTACCAACTGATTCCGGTAATGAGCTTTAATGTTCCTTATAACACCCTGGTCCATCGGTTGAAGTACAGCAGTAGTATTGGCGGGCAAAAATATGAGTTTAATAAATTTCAAATGCTGCAATGATGGGTGTGCTGGACAGTTGTCCACCAACAGTAGAATTTTTTTTTCTTACGGCGTAACTCATCATCCCAATAATTAAGTCTTTTCAAAAATTGCTGAGGTCATCCAAGCTTTGGTATTATTTTCATAAAATACGGGCAGTGATGAAACTCCTTTAAAACACCTAGGGCTTTTCGATTTTCCAATAACAAGGAGTTTTCTTTTATCAGATTCGGTCATGTTGGCTGCCACTAAAACTGTTATTCTGTCTTTGGATAATTTTCCAACCGAGCATTTTTCCCCCTTGAAGAGAAGAGTTTTATCAGGAGTTAATTTGAAAAAAAGGCCTGCTTCATCGGCATTATAAATGTCATCATCACAGTAACCTGCTCGAAGGAAAGGCCAAACGTTAGCCAGCCAGTTAGAGCAGATATCAGTATTAACTTCAGATGACTCACCTGAGATCTTGCCGAAACCAATGTTGTGCCGCTGTCGGAAATTCTGAATCCAAGATGCAGAGCATTTAAAATTTTCTACTTTCATTTTTTCAGCCAGTTGGTCAGTTTTTGCTTGGAAAATAGGACCACTTATAGGCACATTCAATAACCGTTGTTGTTTGAACCATACTAGTACAGCTTCTTCAAGGTCCTTATGCTGTGCAGTACGCAGTCGTTTTGCATTAAGTGACGTGGTTTGAAACATATTTTTCAACTTATGCCGGTTCTTCCATATGGTTGAAATTTTCGACGAACAGGTGCCGAATTCTTTTGTAATTACGCTGTTTTTCTCACCATTTTCTAAACGCCCGATTATACCGATTTTTTCGTCCAGCGTAAACTGACGACGCGGCATGGTGGAACGTCTACACGCAACTGATGCTATTTGTAATTTATATTAACTTGAAAACACCAGAATATGTAAGAATAATGTTTATTATTAATAAGTAATCGATATCTACACAACTAAAGATAATGTATGTCAATGATTAATCGACCTAAATACGAAAATAGTTCTTATCTTACATGTATTTGTTCGTAGTAACCGGAAGGTCGTTGGTCAAGTCATAGAAAAGAGATTAGATAGAATCGACAATAGTTGTTATTACAACACTAGCGCTCACGGTGTTTGTCGCAAGTACTATGCTTTCGGCCGCATGTAAAAAAATGCAAAAATTTCGATCAGAACGAGAGTATCGAACCCACCACAGTCATCACGTGTTACTTGAATTACCGCCACAATCCTACCAGGCCACGGTACGATTTACTAATTGTATGGGAAATGAGCTATTTAAAGAATATTATAACTGAACCACATATTTGAGAAAGATACATAATTTAGTCATATTTATTCCTTCACATATTTTGAAAAATATCAAAAATGATTTTTCGAATTCTATTATGAGTATATCAGAAAAATATTATTCTTTTTTCAATAAAGACTTGAATTTCGTCTCAAAACTAATTAAATCTGAATTTAATTTATGGAAAACTAAGTGGATTCGAGAAAATGACGATGGTTCAGATATTCCAAACAATGCGTTAGATTCATTCATAAAATGTGATGAAGATATTTATCCAACTATTAACCTTCTTTTAAAAATATATGCTACTTTACCTGTCAGTGTTTCAAGTGCTGAAAGAAGTTTTTCCACCTTAAGACGACTTAAGACTTGGTTAAGGTCTACTATGGCCGAAGAAAGATTAAAAATGGGTTCGCTTTACTACATATTCATGGAGATATAGATATTAAAGTTGAAAATATTATCGAAAGATTTGCCAACCAAGGATATCACCGTCTAGAATTCGTTCTTTAATTAAAATAATTATATATAATATTAAATAAAAATGTAATAGAATAAAATATGTATTTCATAAATCAATTTAAAATTATTATAAAATAAAATGTAATTTTTAAACTACCTAATATCTTACTGTACCTACTTATCTATAAAGAACAACCGAAATAAATCATGTACATTTTAAATTAAGTAATAAAAAAAAGGTGTATAAAAAAAGTTTAAAGTTGATATATGGTATTTGATCTATTTTTTTTGATTCGCCCCCCCCCCATATTGAAATATTGAAATCCTGGATCCGCGCCTGTATAAAACAATATGATTGGGTCTACTCTGTCAGAGAGTACATGCGTTTAACTATTGCAGCAGCGAATAACAATCGTTTTCGGGTGTGTTTAGTGAAGGAGTCAGATATTCTCGAAGAGGTGGTGGATTCCATACTTTAAAAAGAATACTCAGTGGCGTATTTACAAATTTTTTCTGGGGGGGGAGGAGGTCCAAAAAATATTTATTATATTCTGAGTAACCCTCTTCACCATTATGTCACTATATAGTACATTTCATTTCAGACGTAAATTTAATTTTGTTTTCTTCTGGGGGGGGGGGGTCGAGACCCGGGACCCCCCCCCCCCCCCCCCGTAAATACGCCACTGAGAATACTACCTTCCTCGAGAATACATTCTAATCTCTTTTCTATGATACATTCAATCTTAATGTGAACAGTAGAACACCTACTCTGCTGCAATTCCCGAAAAAAGTCCTAATGGCGTACCTACTCTTTTTCAAAATACTATGTCTGTACTTCAAAATTCAATTTAACAAAGCATTAAACATTTATATTAATTATTTTATCAATAAAAATATTTTATTGCAGTAAACTAGCAGTTTTTTTTTTGTCTTATTATTGGAATAAAGGTGAAAAATTAATATTTTTAAATACAGTATTTATGGGTAAACATGCTTATTTATGATTGACTACGTGCGGAGACATATTCAGAAATTTGACACCCGGGTGCTAATGTTTTTTTTTTTTTTTTTTTTATTTGAGGAACGACGTTAGTCCAGCAATTTCAAATGACCCCCATTAGGCCGGAACGGGGTCAATATGTTTTTATTTATTTTTTAATTGTGTATCTCGACGAGCACTTTTCATTGCACTTTTCAGTTTCACCGATATATATATCACTATTAGCGTTAAAACAGTTTTTTTATTGTTTTCTCCTAATTATCTTATTTGGACTTAAGTCGTTTCTCAAATATGTGGTTCAACTAGTGTTGGATAAAAAATCGTTATCGATTCAATTTATCGATTTGACGCGGTAATACTTCAACGTTGTCGCGCCAAAGCGTTTTCACCGATGCGACGCGTACGGATCGACTTTTGGAACCCCGATATCGCAGCGACCAAGCTCGTTGTCGTCGCTGGTCCCCGCCAACGGCCGACGTCTCTGTCGTCTTTCTACCGTCAACAGAACAGGTCTACGATCCAGTGTCCCGTCACCGTTATTCCGTCAATGTTTTATGTTTGGCTAGTGTGTGTGTGTGTGTGTGTGTGTGTGTTTTACCGGTGTGGGTTTACCGCCAGTGTCTTATGGGATCCGTCGTATAGAAACGGAGCAGCGTTGTGAGATCATTTTTCGTTATGAGATCCATACCCCCGGATCTAATAACGTTTTTACCTGATTTAGTATTTTTAAGGCATATAAACGAAATTTTTGCTAGAAATAGACCGGATCTCATAAAACCATATTTATGAAATTTAAGTGTGTGTATATAAACACGGTGTGTGTTTATTATGCTTCATCGTCGCGACCAGTTCAAAATCATTTTGGACGATATGCATCTGTGAGATCCATACGACGGCAACGTTGCATTTGTGTGTAGTATCCCGTAAGGCCGTAACTGCCGATTTTACGAGATCCTTCAGATTTTGTAATTATTTAGTATTATCTAAATCATATTCATATACCTATCATATTATTAAATGAAAGATATTATTTCTTGATATCAGTGGCGCATTTAAACATTAAGCGCCCTGGGGCAACATTTTACTAGCCCCCCCCCCCTCCCCAAGAAATATACATTTAATATTTTTTGTAGATAATAAATATAAATATATTTAAAATAATTATTAATATACTACAACAAACAATATTTAAAAAATGTACTTATAGTTTTCGTCGTGCACGGTCTTGAGCAAATTCTTGAATTATATCATCGTAGCTTATTGCTGTAGTGACATCAGATTCTATATTCATTATTGCCAATGCAGATAGCCTTTCTTCGCCTATGTTTGACCTTAAATATGATTTTATACGTTTTAAGGCTGGAAATGACCTCTCAGTTGAGCAGTTACTAACTGGAGTGCATAGTAACATTCTTAAAGCAATATCTATATAAGGAAAGATATCCTTCAAATTATTTTTTCTTATGAACACTAACATATCTTGAATACTTTGCGGAGGTTTAGAAATAGTTTTCAAATAGCTGCTAAAATGAATACATTCATTGGGAAATGAAGTTCCCAAATCTGTATTGTATTCATTTCTTAACAGCTCAGCAGATACCCTTATGTCTGCTGCTGTCATTTTAGTAATTTTTAAAAAAAAGTAATAATTTTTTAAAAGGTTGTCATATGCAATTTTTCTTCTTACCAATTCTGACTTCAATTGATCTAAAATAACAAAATAGGTATTTACTTTAAAATTAGTTACAATACTTTCCATTGCACTGTCATCACTAAATTTTTTAATTTTTTTTTGTCGCTTTTCAGTAGGTATTTCTAAAGTTCATAATTCCACATTTTTCAATAGCATTTCTTTTAAAATGTTCATAATCTTTATCTGTACGAATATCACCAACATAGTTAATTAATGATTGATACAGCTCAACAACAACACTTAAATCAATATTTACACTTTGAAGTTTTTTGCTAACTGTATTAAACCTATGTAATATGTCTCCCCAAAAAATTGACAAGAAAGATGTTTCTAATGAATTAAGTATTTTGAGTATACAATTTGCTTCACATCGAATAGCTGGTTTTTCTTTTTCATTTTCTCCAATCTTAATTAAAGCATTTTCAATAGATGACCAATTTTTATTCAATGAATAACACGCATCATCTCTTGCTGACCACCTTGTATCTGATAATCTCTTGATTGGAGAATTTAAAATCTGCCATCGGTAAGTTGATGCTGAAAAGAATGTGTACAAGGTTTGAAGAAAGTTAAAAAAATGAATAGCTTCATTACAACAGCTGGCAGCATTTTGTCCCACTAAATTTAATGAGTGAGCCGAGCAGGGAACAAACTTGGCCAATGGATTTATCAGTTTTATTCTAGCTTGTAATCCAGAGTAACTACCCGACATGTTACTCGCATTGTCATATGACTGCCCTCTTAAATAGTTAAGATTCAAATTGTACTTATTCAGAATTGTTATCACTGCTTCAGCCATATCTTCTGATTTATGTCCAACATTATTCATAAAACATATAAAACGCTCAAATACATTACCACTCCCATCAAGAAATCGTACAACTAAAGAAAGTTGATCAGTGTGGGTAATATCCGGCGTTGAATCAACACTAATTGAAAAATATCGTGAAGTATTGACATCTTGAATAATAGTATTTTCTACTTTTTTCGACATTAATGAAATAAATTGCTCATAAATATAATATGATAAATATGAAGTATGACCTTTACCGGGATTACCGTTTTTGGAAATATGGTTTGATATAAAAGGGTCAAATTCAGCTAATAACTCAAGTGCCATCATAAAATTTCCATTATGTGGACATCCAATTTTTGAAGTATGTCCTCTGAATGCTAAACCTCTTGATGCCAATGTTTTAACAATTGCCACAACTCTTTTTAAAACATTGATCCAATACATACGTTCATTTTCAATTTGTTGTATTATTTTTTGATCAATTCTTTGATGTGTTTGTCCTCGATTTTTCATTGCTAGAATATTTGAACGATGTTTTAAAGAATTTTCATGTTGTGATATGAGCTCTTCAGCTCTTTTCCAGTTTGAAAATCCTTTTGAAGCAAATGAAGGTGAATTTATGTTGCCAAACAACAAGCATGGGATACAATAAACTACACCCTTACTTTCTGAGTACGCAATGAAATTACGTTTAATTAAATCACCATTAGTTAGTCTTGTATTCCAATAGTTTTTATTGCAAAACCTTAAAATTAAATATAAAATAAGGTTGAGTTATTAAAATTATTATCATATCATTAGTTACTAAAATTTAAATTTGTACCTATAGTAGGTTTTGGTAGTTTTTTGTGAAGTTTTGTATACGCTCGTTTAGACTTGGTAAAATTTAAATCATTTAAATCTTGAGAAAATCCATTAATACAAATATATTCTATAGTGAACTCATTTATTTTCCATAAAGCAGGATCACGTCTATGAAAAATAACAACTATTATATATTATATTGTAATTGATTTATTTTAATCTATAAACACTAAAACTAAGTGACTGGTATGTAAAAAAATTATGAAGACACTACAGACACTGAACACGGTTATTTTAAAACAAAACTAATTACTATGTAATTTTCATTTAACCACTTAATTCCTTTATAACTATTTTATTACACCTACCAAATTTGTACACATACATATTAGATTACATATTGATACATATTGTATTCAATAGTATTTATTTATATTAAAATAATTTAGGTTTCTTACAAGTAATTATTAAAATATTAACATAAAATAATTTACCCAGGATTATCATTAGGCTCAAACAAAATATCAGCAGTATCATTATTCTTAGATGACAATATATCAGAATTTATCTCAGAAATACTATCTATTAAATAATAAAATACAATTATTTAATTGCAAATATAAAATAGTTACATTTTTAATTTACTTTCTGTCTCAACATAACCACTACTTTTTGTAAGTTTGTGCTGTTCAGAACTGTTTACATTTGAATCATCTGGGTTCATTTGTATTTGTGTATCTTGGTTTAACATATCTAGTTGATTATCTGTATCTATTAAATAATAAAATACAATTATTTAATTGCAAATATAAAATAGTTACATTTTTAATTTACTTTCTGTCTCAACATAACCACTACTTTTTGTAAGTTTGTGCTGTTCAGAACTGTTTACATTTGAATCATCTCGGTTCATTTGTATTTGTGTATCTTGGTTTAACATATCTAGTTGATTATCTGTATCTATTAAATAATAAAATACAATTATTTAATTGCAAATATAAAATAGTTACATTTTTAATTTACTTTCTGTCTCAACATAGCCACTACTTTTTGTAAGTTTGTGCTGTTCAGAACTGATTACATTTGAATCATCTGGGTTCATTTGTATTTGTGTATCTTGGTTTAACATATCTAGTTGATTATCTGTATCTATTAAATAATAAAATACAATTATTTAATTGCAAATATAAAATAGTTACATTTTTAATTTACTGTCTGTCTCAATATAACCACAATTGTTTGTAGTCATGCTGTCTAGAACTGGTTACATTTGAATAATTCAGATTTATATTTATGTGTGTAGGTAGGTTTAACATGTCTAATTCATCAAGTTTCAATTTAATATTATTATTCAAATTTATTATAATAAAAATTCAAAATATAAGCTTCGAAGTATACTAGTAGCTAGTTTTTATTAGCTAATTAACTTTAACTAGTTAATAAAATAAAAAATTGGATCACTATAAATGTCAATAGTTATAAGAGACAATCAGATAGGTAGTCTATGCTAGGTATAATATAATGGGTCCTATATCAGGGCTTGCAAACGTTATTGAAAAATTATGATTTTAAGTTATAACGTTATACGGTACAAAAAACGATTGAAATTTGGAAATATAAGAAAACGAAAAACGAAAAAAATAAAATATCACAAAACATACCATAACATTAAATGAAAAATCAATAATATCATTAAACATAACATAACACATGAAAATATAAAAACAAAACGCAAAACGAAATAATATTTAATACCTACCATTTTAGATTCTGAGTGAAGCTTCACATTTTTTGATTAACTATGATTTTTTTAATATATATATATATACACAATGAATTTAATAATAAAGTATATTGTTTGAGCTATGTTGTAGGTTAATGTTATAATTTATTAACTGAGAATACAAGAAAAATTATATTTCTGAGTTCGAACACAAATCTTGATCTACCTATGAATCAATTTAAGTAATCAAGCATTGCATGTATTATTTATACACGTTTTATCATGTTCAGAAAATAGTCTATATAGAATTAATAAAATTATCGAGTCTGTGCATTATTCATTACATTTGACGCGCGAGTGTTTCATGTTTGTCAATCACACCGAATATTTAAGTTTTGGTTGAATTGAAAACTATACGTGTGCCTTATATTTGTATGCCAGTTAATTTAAGATATACTACATTAATTTCGACAGGAGCAATTTTTACAAGTATTAAATGAAATTATTATAACATTGTATACAAATTAATTTCTAAATTGTCCAAATTCGATTTTATCGATATCAACAACAGCTATAACTTGAGAACAACATTTTGATTGTTTAATATATACAGATGAGGTATTTTGTTTTTTGATAAAACCAGAAAATATGAATTAAAGCACATTTCATAAATTTAAACTTACTTCATAGAACTTACATATACTTATAACTAATTAGCTTGATAAAGTGATATGTTTATGTTTTGAATTTCATCGGAGTTAGTGCCCAATGGGACATGTTTTTATTTGAGTAAAACTGTATTGGCTCAATTAAATGACACTTATCCAATTTTATGATTTTAATTGCAAACTAAGCTCAAAATATTATAATAATTATCATTTAGTTTATTATTCATTTTAGATTCTGAGCGAAGCGCGGAGTGTATTGGTTTTACGATGATGTTTATTTCTTTTTTTTTTCTTCTATTCTGTAAACACTTTTTCGGATAAAAATCCTGGATCAAAAGTTTCGTCAAGCAACTTTTTAGATCCGAAATTGGACTGGCGTGGTACTTTAGAGAGGTAATTTTTCGAATTTTTCAATAGTTTTTCCAGTAGAGGGGAAAAACCGAAAAAAAAAGGGTAAATACGGTAAATATGTGCCGTAAACGAGACTTTCACTTTTCATACTTTAGTTATTTAGTCATAACTCTTAGAGAAATAATGATAGGAATTTGAAACTTTTATACCATATATCAAAGACATACTTTTTCAAATATCACAACATTTTCAAGTTGGAGTACTTTTGGCCTAAAAATAGAACTTTGAAATTATTGAATGTTTTCATGTAATACAATTTTTATTATTCGATAAAAAGTTCTGAAAATGTAATATGAACTTACTCATATACCTAACTAATGATACTGTCAAAATTTAAAATATTGTAATATTCAGGAATTTTTTTTAAGCATTTAAGTAAATTATTATTACGATTTATACGGAATAGACTGTTTTTACGTCAATTATCAACTTTAAATGTTTATTAAAAAAAATTGGTTCATTAAATCATAATGAAACTTTGGATATAAATAGAACAACGTGTTTTGAATCTTTTAATAAAATAATTGTTTTAATTTGTCAAACAAGAAAACATTGACAAAAAAAAGAACCTACCGACAATTAGACTAAATATGGTAAAATGTTTAAAACAGTATATTTGTATAGTGAAGCTTTGCTCAGAATCGTTGTACTAAAGAAATTAGTTATCGTTTCTTTAAAACTCAATCGACCCATCAAAATTATCTTGTCCGAGGACTGAAGGGACGAAGGACAAACTACCAACACCATCATCTCACTTACCAGCTTTTTCAGAAAATTGAAACACTGAATTGTTATTTGTTTTCATACTTTAATAAAAACAAAAACAACTTACTTGAATTAGTCGATGGCTTGAACATACTATCTAATTTTCTACAATTCTTAATTAATGCATCATGTTTTAATTTTTTAATTTTTGCTTGCTTTCTATATCCTGAACCACTAAGCTTTTTTTTAGCTTCCATATTGAAAATCCACGTAAAATGTATTAAAGAATATAGTACCTAATATAAATATAATTTATAATACTTAATCACGTACAGTGCATATATATATATATATATATATATATATATATATATATATATATATATATATATATATATAAACTATAAACGTATAACATTGTACTTACCAAATTCCAGTAATTTATAGAAGGTATACTGGGAAGCTGAATACTAATTTTGAAAGTAGAATGAATTATAAACAATAAACAGTAAAGAGTAAATAAAATATTAACATTAAGCGCCTAATGCCGTATGCCGTATGCATTGTTAACTTATTACACAAGAATAGCTGTCAGTAGACAGTTGAACATGCGAGTTACTATACATAGCTAGTATATTGACGAAAATAACGTTCGGCGATAGGGAAAATATTTATGGATATTATGTTATTTTTAACTTGTATTAGCTGATAACATGTAATTTCCGCCACACATGATACATATATATTATAATGAATAAATTAATAAATCATAGATATTTATAACTGTGATTGTCACAATCCAGTGCCGCTCATAGACCTGTATGAAAACCGTTTATAATCATAGATCTTATGAGTTATAAGTAAAATTTCTATGTTTAATTTATAATCTTTATTTGTATTTTGTGTAATAATTATATCTAAAACAAAATAGAAAGATTTCAATAATATGTAGTGGTAAACAATACAAATTTTCCCGCCCCCTAGAATTTGGCGCCCGGGGCGCTTGCCCCAGTTGCCCCCCCTTAAATGCGCCACTGCTTGCAAAGCTTATGCCACACGAGATATCTTAATACCAGTAGAAATAAAAAATGATGATGAGTATTCAGATTTTATCCCCATTTCAAAAATACCAGGACTCGACGAATTATTAATGCAGCCAAGTAAAAATAATATCATACAAATTAAACATATAAAATATAATCAAATGGATGAATTAAATGAAATAGCTAAGACACGCACCCAATTACAGGCATATAAAGTTATACAAGAGTTACAGGACAAACAAAATCATACACACCTACAAGATTATGTATTGTATGTAATCTGTTCGATAGTTATTTTTATTATTATAATTTTTATAATTTATCATTCAAATGAATATATTTCAAAGCGAATTCTACGAACAAGTACAACAATAAGAAATCCAATTGAAAACCCTAACCTTAGCACTAATATAACTGATACAGTCACCACTGCCAATAATGAACAAATACTAAATGAGCCTAATGTATCGATCCCCTTAGAGACTTATCCATTAATGTATCCAAAACTACAATCCGAGTTCTGACCGAAAATGTTAAGTAATATTCTTGAGAGAGGACATGGTTGTATATATTATAAATACATTTTTTTTTTGAAATTAATAATCATACTTCATTTATTTTAGCTCACAATTCAAATTTGTGATAGTTGATTTCAAATTTTCACCCTTACCGGAAAAGGAATGGTTAGTTATTGTGGGCGCAATGACCAATAGTCTTGACAAATTCAAACCTGTACGGTTAGAAGGGAAACGCAAAATCATTCGACCGAATGGGAAAATGACTGTGTTCCGTAACTGCAAATTTAATCGTGACAAGGTTAAACGACAAGCAAATATAGCTTTTCGAAGGAAGAAGCCAGAGTTGCTATCACGTATTATGGGGCAGTTTCATGAGAGTTAAAAAACTCCGGGAGACAGCAACTTTGACAACCACCTTTATAACGCATTACCTGCACGTCGATCATAGATACCCTATATTGGTTTATTGGAATGGACTCACAGATGTAAAAATTATTGAAGGTATGAAAATACCTAAAATATTTAAACATTTTAATATAACCACATATTACGAGGATACTCATCAATGGTGTTTAAAGTTACTAGATATGGGAGAAGATAAACGAGTAATATTCATCACCAATTTGGGGGACTATATAAAATCTAGGCCTGGAAGGGAGTTGAATTTGTTTGAGTGTCATTCTCTTGTATGTGACAAAACACATGATGGTATCACTCAATGTCATGATCCAGTAACAGACGTTGTTTTTACGCGATGTATATTTAATTATATTGTAGCTAAAATGAAACCTATTAAATTGTATAAATATTGTAAGGACAGTAAAAAAAAAAATATATTTTTTATCTTAGATGAATAAGTTGTAAAAAAAAAATTTTTTTTTTTTGCTCCAATTGGCTTATAACCATATAGATTTTAGGGAGGACGAAGAGAAAAAAAAAAATATATATATATATATATATGAATCTACTAACACACATATTATTGTAATAAGAAAAGAATATTATTGTAAATTAACACTAGAGTTAAGAAAATACTATCGATGTAAAACTATGAAAGATAAACACATAATTGCAAATTAAAAAAAAAAAAAAAAAAAAAAACTTGTAAAAAAATAAAAGGGTAAATAACATTGTAAAAGATTCTGTTTTCTTCAAAAACATAACCTTTGTTTTAAGGGGGAGGTGTTGTGATCCACAACTCAAATATCTCTGTGATTATTAATTAAATAATTAATCCTAAAAAATACGTATGTAAGAGTGGCGCCTTGTAAAAATTAGTAAACTGTATGGCACTTGGCTTAGTAATTAACACGTCCAAGGTTGACAATTTTAGAAACCGAATAGGTTTCCAAAAATTATATTAACAAGACACATCTTCCGACAAGGCCATGTTAAGATCCGGAAGCTCACACCAAAGGAGTGGCGCTGGCCAAGACAATGGAAGACCCGGTATAAATACAGCCACGGGATGCCATAAGAGCCAGAGATAGAAAGACGATCCAGATTGCAAGACACCACCTCTTGTGCTATTCAAGTGCTAACGCAAATATTACCTGACCGTTATGACTTAGAGTTTATTGCTCAAGCCCTCTATCGCATGTAGGAATATTTTGTCGTTATCACTGAATACATTTTAAAGTATTAAAATAAAATTGTAAAGGTTATAAATTAACTATTTAAATCAATTGTCAAAATTAATCAATAAAGAAAAGTTTTAATATTATCTTATAAAAAAGTGTCGATTCATTTCCGAGGAGATCGCAACATGCTTTTAACACACTTCATCTTAAAAGGGATTAGTATCAGTTAAGAACATGAAAAAATGTAAGTATCTAAATCACTGTTTTATTGCTTTAATAAACATAATTAAACATAATATAACATAGTAATTTAACAAATATACAATAAAATATAAAGATTAACTGATTTTAAATATTTTTTACAATGTAATTGCAAAATAGCTGTATTAACTTAAACATAAAAACAAAAAAGGAACATAATATTTCTTCTTTAATCAATAACAATTCAAAATTAACATTTTAACATAAAAAAAAAAATTGTAACAAATAATACTTATTTATTCTGTTGGTTGGTATAGACGGTATAGTTACAGTGGTGTAGTGGGGCGTATACGCGGGTATACGGCGTATAACGACTTCTCCAGTTTTTGGTTGATGTGTATACTTATAATATAGTCTGTGATACGCAGGTATACCGGTATACTATTTAGCTACAATATAAATAGTATTAACGAATAACCAATAATACCAAACATATTTCCTTGTTATCACGTTCAGGAACGGTTATTATTTTTACACATCTATTTTTAACTTCATTGCATGGATATATATTTATTATATACAGAGTGTTTCAAAATGATTCATCCGATTCAGGTTAGGATGTAATGTAAATCGGATGAATCATTTTGAAACACCCTGTATAATATCCAACGACCCGGAAGGGTCACGCTAAGTATAAAATAAACGCCTTAAAATTAACGCATCGGCAATCACAACGCACGACAACTGCCGGGTATAATTACAGGAAACATCGGAAATCACGAAAAAAAATAGTTGTCCATGCATTTCTAATTTCTTGTAGAATAATTTAGTTTGACAATGCACCAATCTTATTGGAAATGTTCCGTAGAAGGGAATGCTGCACTTTTTAATCCGATTTGAACATTGTGAATGGAGTTATAGCCAAATATATTATGAATTTTTATGGTAAAAAAGAAAATGTTATTCGATAATATTCCCTGCGGCCCGCATGGAGTTCCCCGCCCACTGAGAAGATACACACACGCACTGACCGTACGCGCGTGCTTTGTCATTTTCACTCGTACGTTTTCCTAGGAGCGCGTTTTTTGCGCCGCAGAAACCGATCACGTCGACATGATAGCTGTATAATTAAAACCTTAAGGGCCAGTTGTACCGTTCTGTGGTTAAACATTGATTAGCTAATCGGCGATCAAATGTTAATCCTAGATTAAATGTCCTTGTGTTGTACGGTTGGTGATTTGGGTATGATTAGTTAATCACTGATCAAAACACGATATTATTGTTTTTTATACAATATTTTTATTATTTTTCATTACT
This sequence comes from Therioaphis trifolii, assembly GCA_027580255.1. Classification (NCBI taxonomy): domain Eukaryota; kingdom Metazoa; phylum Arthropoda; class Insecta; order Hemiptera; family Aphididae; genus Therioaphis; species Therioaphis trifolii. The sequence goes on from JALBXZ010000108.1 coordinate 52,890, forward strand.
GTTGGTACTCATTTATGTGGACATTGTATTATCACCAATAATATCAGTTATTATAATTTATAATATTGTTTTGAAATTTGAATTAAATGTTTAAATTGAAAGTTACAATTTAAATATTTAAATATTCACTTGTTGTTATATAACTACACTATATAGGTTATGTTAAATTTGTATGTATGTTTTAGCATTTATCTAAAATAAAATGCATATTTACGAAAAAAAAAATAGTATTAAGTTATTAATGTACTAATACTTAATGTTATGTCCAGTAAGTCCTACGTAAAAAAAGTTTTCTTTAAACTATATAGTAATGGACTGATGGAAGTCTTTTTATTTAGACGAGTGAATGTTCAAAATGCAACTTTCATTAAACATAATACAATTAAATAACCAATCGGTACGGGAACATATGCGATCATTTATTAAATCGAACTGTATTTTTGGATAGTCGAAATCTATTGAAGAATTCATCATCTCTCCAATAGGTAAAATGATCTTTTCGAGGTCTGAAGATTCTCGGTTTTCTAGGAAATGTGATCATTACAATCAATTGATCAAAATCTTCATCTTCAAAATCTGAAGTATCTTCAGAAGAACTGTTGTTATACATCATCATAAAAACTAGTATTCAGTTTAACACAATGCGCATTCAAATCGAAATCAAACACTATTTGACAAACGTAAAACGGTTGAAACTTGAAATCCAAATACGATCAGAATCGGAACATTTTGTTTTAGCTGATAAAACTACGATAAATGATAACGAATTATATTCCCCTCTCATCAAAAATTAACTAATCAATGTTTAACCGCGGTCGAATGGCTGGTTAACTTAACAGACCTTTAATCGACGATTAGAAGGTTAATCGGCACTGTACAACGACCCAACATCACTAATCATAGATTAAATCTTAATCACTGTTTAACCGAAGACGGTACAACTGGCCCTAAATGTTTAATGTAATATAATAATACACATATGATATTATATTTAATAATAATTCTTACAACAACAACAACAACAACAATAATAATAATAATAACATAAAAAAAAATTGTGATATCCCAACAAAAACACTACGCCAAACTCCGTGTAAAAAAACGCTCAGTATAAAAAAAAACCACCTCAAAAAGTTGTGATATCATTTTATAGCTATGTATTTAAACTATATAGGAATAGATATATTATTATAATTTATGTTAAAATTCACTGCTTATAAATTGAACTTAGCTGGTGACTTTAAAATTATAACACTTAATTAGTAATTTATAACAATTAATTTATATAACACTTAATTAGTGTCACTCATTTTCAAAGATAACATGGTGGTATACTCAATACGAAATGAATTCTGATGAGTTTTAAATAATGTCACTAGCTAAGTTCAATTTATAAGCAGTGAATTTTAACATAAATTATAATAATATATCTATTCCTATATAGTTTAAATACATAGCTATAAAATGATATCACAACTTTTTGAGGTGGTTTTTTTTTATACTGAGCGTTTTTTTACACGGAGTTTGGCGTAGTGTTTTTGTTGGGATATATTATACATCTAAAATTATACGCTTATCGATAACGATCGCCGACGCCGAGATGCACGGTGTAACGAGGTGGGGAGGGACCAGTTAAGTATGATATATTCAGGGAAGAAGTTTGTTTCTTATGAATATATTTTATCCGTAGCTCGAGAGCAAGAATAGTGTTTGGGATGTTAATATTACAAATAAATGCAGATTGGTCTAAATAACTATTTATTACTATATTATATTATTCTTAAAGATAAAGGCATTGGGTTACTTACGAGTCTCGGAGTTCTAGGTGCGTGAGGTGGTCATCACGGAGAACTGCCGTACTCTTACATGTTAATATTTGGCCGTAGTCTTACAATAATTAATGTGGGACAAAACAGGGGGGAGCTTAATATCTAGTCATCATGTTATGTCTACGGGATACATATATATAATATATAATATGTACCTATTGTACATATTATATTTCTTAAGTATAATTAACGATGTAACAATTGTTACATTACCCCCCTTATATATATTTTTTTTTTATACTTATACTATACATAATATATTATCTATTTTTACTTATGTTGTTAATTGATCCACCATTCCCTTTATTATTATTGTTGCCATATTGTCATTCAATCGTTGGCTTACGGGACGTAATGCCACGCCAGAGGCCCAATATACATATACTTTGCAATCGTTGGCTTACGAGACGTAATGCCACTCCTACATACATCAATATATGTATATCCTATATATTATATATTCTACACACTAATTAATATTTATACCCCCTTTACATCCAAATTTCTTAAAGTAAAATTACTAGGAAGTAATTATTAGAACAGCTATAATGTTCCTATTCGTTAATAAAAATTTCTGAATTGAATTGAGCCAGTCCGATGAGTGAAATTTTACTTCTTCCTATGACGCTAGAATGTTTAAGTTTGTTTGTTTGAAATGATGTCATCTGGAGCGTGGTCTTTGTTGAATTGAACTCCCCTCAATGTGACGTGGTCTGGTCTTTAGCAGCCTGCTAATGGGAACTCGTTCGCTAGTGACCATTGCTGGTTTTTTTTTTTTACGTAGATGGAGCTATAACTCGACAATGTCTTCGTTAAAAATTTATTTACATACTATAAAATTAAAAATTAAATTATTTAATTTGTGTTATATTATTCTATCTCGGCGTCTTTTTCTTTGGTTGTTGCGGATGTCTGATGTCACGTTCGTTGCGCACATTGTTATTAGTTTTTTATTAATACATATAAGATTATATAACCTACTATAATTGCTATTATATATAACCCGTATTGGTGTAATGTATTGAATGAGTTTAAGTAGTTATTGTCGTTTTGTTTTTCAATTTCTGTTATAATATAATCTAAATTTTTAGTGGTCTCACATAAACTTTTAAAATTGGGTGCATATAATTTTGATAGTTTTAGTGGAATTTGTGATATTCTAATTTTTGATATTTTATCTGTTAAATCATCTAGTTTAATCAAATTTACTTCTGGGTAAAAGTCAGTTAATATCGTTTTATTCATTTCTTTTACTGGACATAGTATTGTAGATGGGGTAAATATGATACAATTATCTGGTATAGTTAAAACACCAGTTCCCTGTAATAAGTGAAACGTTGTTGACGTTGGGCATACCAGTGTTATTTGTTCTTTATTCGTTATCCAATAAATAAATGAATTATTATTATGTAATTTTTCGAAATGTGCATGATCGTGGTAACCGTGACGTACTTCGCAATTTTCTGGTACTTTATTTAGAATAGGGGAGACCCGGGTAAAGCAGATAGCTGGGCAAAGTGAATAATGTAAATAACTTTTTGAATGAAGGAGATTAAATATTATTGAGCATATGAGTTGGTAGCACTGTAATCTGTCAAAACGGGAATTAAGATTTGGTATCACTCATTTGTTTGTTTGTCCGACTGAACGACTTTTCCGAAAATAGTACGAATTATTAAAAAAAAACAAGGTAAGAATTTAAGCTTTTTTTAGTAATGTTTAGGAATAAACTGTTTTAAATCTATTTCATTGTGTTAATAATCATACTAACATTTTATAATTATTAAACATGATTTCTTAAATCACTTATAACAAAGAAAAAATTATGTTTATTTAAGAAAAAATCAATCCGGGCAATGTGAATAGGGCAAAGTGAAAATATCCACTTTGCCCGGATATTCGTATAAATATTTCAAATATTTGGGTACCGACTTTTATATTTTTTATTATTTAGATGGTTTCTAATTATGTCAGAAAAACAAATCAGGCAAGTTGGTCAGAAAATGATTTAAATATGGCGATGTTCGAATGCAGCAATGGTATAAAAATAGCTACTGCCGCTTCTCTCTATAATATTCCGTTTTCGACATTATACAGAAGACTTAAGTCGGGCCGTAAAGACAAACAGCTAGGACGATTTAGACCAGTATTTTCAATTGCTGAGGAAAAAGTACTAGTGGATTATTTAAAAGAAATGGACGCGGTATTTTATGGGCTAACTAGGTTTGATTTCAAAAATCTTGTGTATTCTTTTGCCAAATTAAATCATATAAAATATCCTCATAGTTGGGATAGACAAAACTATATAATACGTTAGTATATACAGTAATGCTACTTTAAATATTGTAGTCATCGCTCTTTATATTTTTTATCTGGCTTACATGTTTGTATTCATTTACTAGTTGTCCATTCTTAATCATTTCTACCACATGTTACATCGGATATTTTTTTTTTTTTTTTTTTTTTTTTTTTTTTATCTAAAGGCAATATTGCCTTGTCGCTTCAACCAATCTTCTCTATTTTCCGCTAGTCTTTTCATTTCACTATAGCTCTTTAGAGTTAATAGCTTTTTCATGCTTCCCAGATTTGTGTCTCTCGGCCGTCCTCTTCCTCTTTTCCCATTTATCTTCCCTTCCATAATATTTGTTATGAATGTGTTATGTCTCATAATGTGTCCGAAGAACTTAGTTTTTCTTATTTCCATCATTTTTATAATTTTTCTTGGTTCATCTATCATATTTAACACTTCTATGTTCGTTTTTCTTTCTATCCAGCTGATCTTCATCATTTTCCTCCATGTCCACATCTCTAGTGCTTCCATTCTTCTTTGCGCTTAAAGTCCATGACTCACTACCATATAGCGCTACACTCCAAACATACGTTTTGATAAAATGCTTTCTAGTTTTAATCGATGTGTCTGCTTGTTAATAGATTTTGTTTCTTGGTAAAAGCTTGCTTTGCCAAAGCTATTCTTCTTTTTATCTCTGTCGTGTATTTATTGTCCTGCGTAATATGATTACCTAAGTAGCAAAATGATTTGACTTCTTCAATAGGTGTGCCATTTAAACTGATGGTTCTCTGCATTTCCTTTCCACGTTTGTTTACTATTAGAATTTTGGTTTTTTTGGCATTTAGTTTTAATTGTTCTAGTGCTATTGATAAATTTGTCAACATATTACTCAAATCGCGTTCGTTTTCAGCTACTAAGGCTATATCGTCTGCGAATTTTATACTATGTATTTGTCTTCCATTTACTTTTACACCTTTCGTTTTTTCCTTAAATTGTTTAATGGCACTTTCAATAAAAATATTGAACAGCAAAGGTGACACAGAGCATCCTTGTCTTACTCCTTTCCTAACCAATGCGTATTTTTTAACATCTTTTATTTCAATTTGGGTCTTTTGTTGCTTGTATAGTTGGAAGATAATACGTCTATCTCTCCAGTCTATGCCTATTTGTCTCATTGTTTTAAATAATGTTTTCCATTTGACGTTATCGAATGCCTTTTCTTTATCTACAAATGCTATATAAGTGCTTCTATTCATATCCATTCTCCTCTCTAGTAATATTCTCAATGCGAGTAACGCTTCCCTTGTTCCTTTTCCAGGTCTAAAACCAAATTGATCGTCATCAATATTGTTTTCTACCTTTACTTTTATCCTGTTTTTTATTATATTTAGCAAAATCTTCGATGTGTGCGATATTAAAGATAAAGTCTTATAGTTAGCGCAATCCGTTGTATTTCTTCTTTTTGGAATCGTGACTAGTTTACTTATTGTAAAATCATTTGGAATATTTCCTGTAACATAGCAGTCTTGTATTTTTTCGTAGATGATGTTCTTCACTTCTTCGTCGGCATTCTTCAATAACTCGCTTTTCATTAAATCCGGTCCTGTTGCCTTGTTGTTTTTAAGTAATTCCAATGCAAAATCAAATTCCTTTCTAATGATCGCCGGTCCCTTAAAATCTATTCTTACTTCAGCTTCTTGTTCGATGTAGTCGGTCTCTTCTATTATGTTTTCTCCGTTATATAACTCTTCGATATATTGTTTCCATCTATCACTTATATCTTCCGTATCAATTAATAGTTTACCCTTTTTATTCTTAACTATACTGCTTTTCGTTCTATTTTGGAACGATGTTAATTCAACTATGTCATATGCTTTGTCCATCTTACCTTTACTTATTTTGTCTTCAATTTCTTTTGAGATTTCTTTCATCCATATTTCCTTTGCTTCTCTGTATTTTGTTGTTATATAGTTTTTTGTTTTTTGGTATTGTTGATAGTTCCCATCTTTCTTATAGTTGTTCCTTTCCTTGATCAAATTCAGTATTTGTTGTGTTATCCACGGTTTTCTAGGCCTCAGTGTTTCATTTTTTAAAGTTGCGTCGGCTGCATTTAATATACCTTCTTTTATTGAATTCCAGTCATATTGACAATCTATTGTTTTTACGTTTTCTTTTGTATGTTTTGCGAACAGTTCTTTTATTTCTGGATTCTTCAAACTTTGCAGATCCCACTTTATTTGTTTTTTATTCCTTATTCTCTGCCTTCTGTGATTTGGGCCTTTTAAGCAACATTTAGCTACTACTAATTTGTGATTACTGTCAATTTCTGCACCAGGATAGCTATGGCATGATTTTATTAGAGTGTTGGAACTGGATTTTGTTAGTATGTAGTCTATTTGGTAACGGTTTATCTCCCCCGGAGAGGTCCATGTATACCTCCTTCTTTTTGGTACTTCGAACATTGTGTTTTGTGCAACTAAATTGTACTGATTGCAGAAATCAAGTAATCTTTCTCCCCTTTCATTCCTGGATCCTAGACCGAACTTTCCTGATCCCCTTTCATCAAATTCTTCCCCAATTACGGCATTAAAATCTCCCATAATTATTACTCCATCGTTTGTCTTAGTAAGTTTTAAGGTATCTTCAATTTGCTCGTACATGTTTTCTATTTCTTCTTCTGTGCCATTAGATGTTGGGAAATAAACTTGAAGTATTATTAAACTACCACTCTGAGTTTCTATCTTTATTAACAAAATTCTTTCATTCACGTGTAATGTGTTAACAATATTCTCTGCCCATTTTTTTTTTCATTACTAACGCTACACCTCTTTGTCCTTGAACATCACCACCACTTGTTATAATTCTGAATTCATCGCTATTAAAGTCATTATTGCCTTGCCATCTGGTTTCGCATAGACCTAAAATATCAATGTTCTTCTCGATCATTATGTTTTTTACTTCTTCTAACTTTCCTGCTCTTAGCATTGTTCTTACATTCCATGTTCCTATATTTATTATGTGTTGTTTATTTTTCTGTTTAAAAGTTTTATCTGTTTATATTATGTGGATATTTGTTTTATTATTTTAAACGGGCCAATATACCTGTAAGCAAATTTTGATTTCCTATTTTCGTCTTTAATTAGTACTTTTTCGTTTAATTTAAATTTTACTTGTACCTTATTTGAGTCATAGTGTTTTTTATTTTTTAAGTACCTGTCCGCTAATCATTTTGGGAGTTCGTCTCGAATATTTTTTAATTTTTCTAATTCCAGTAAAATTTCGGGGGATGTTTCTGTACTTACAAAGTTATGGTCAAATATGGATTTCGGGTTATATCCGTGTAGAAGGTAAAACGGTGTGTTTTTTGTTGTATCATTAATTGCTGTGTTGTATGCAAATAACACATATTTTAAGTAAAGACTCCACTTTTTTGGTTGTTCCTGTACAAAGTGGCTAATCATATCTATCAAGGTCCCGTTAAATTTTTCTGTTTGGCCTTGGCTCTGGGGACGGTATGCAATTGAATTTGTTTTATTTATATTTAGAGCGCTTTCAGACGAGACACTTTGTGGCCGGCTACTTGTGTCTGAAAAGAATCGCGCGATGGAAAATACATTGATATAAATATACGCGTTCACACGAGACACAGATAAGGAATCAGTGTCCCGCAGACGTTTCGAAGTGTCTCTTCCCCTCTAGTAGCCAGACACTGTGTTTGTGTCTGAGCCACCGACAATCTACACATTTTTATGAATATGTTCAGACGAGACACACGACGCCGCCAATTCATACCGATTTTATAAAATAATTAATAAATAATTTATTAAGGCAGTAATTATTTTATTATATATTTTGAAATTGATCAATAATTATGATCCTTGATACAGACAAATTCATAATTGAGATAGAAAAACGGAAAGAGTTGTGGGATATTTCAAGCACTAATTATGCTAATAAGATCATTAAACAAAATTCGTGGATAGACGTGTGCCGAATATTTTGCGAAAAATATGACGAAATGCCAACAATTGAACAAAATGAAATGAGTAAGTACTTACTACATAATATAAGACAACAAATGTGTATTTATTAAAGAAGTATTAGTATATTATTAAATATCATAATATTACAAAAATATTATATACCTGTAATAATATACATTTATATGAAAAAAATAGGTATGTAGGTATATTTTTATATATAAATATATTTTTTTTTCATCATAGTATATTATATTAGGTATTATTTATTATTATTAGTATTTAAGTATTACAGAAACTACACACATAAAAATAAAGTACGTCATAGTTAATTTCAATTGAAAATATATATATGAATTATTTTTAAATACTATCTAATTGCCATGGTACTTGTCCTACATCCATAAAATAATCAGCAAAATGGTCACGAATAGTAGTTGGTGTTTTTCCAGCTGTGTTATCTAATATTTCATTCATATTTGTGAATCCTTGGTATGATAATGCATCTTCAAATGTCAATGTATTTTCATCTCGTATACGAACAAAATTATGAAGTATCACGCAAGTTTTAATTATGTCTTCAGCAAAGTCTTCTGATACGTTTAAAGGCCTGTGAAATATTCTCCATTTGTTAGAGAGAATTCCAAACGAACATTCAATTAAACTTTATTAAACAAATGGTTGGTTCAACCATATATATGTCTTTGAGATTATTCCAAATTGCTTTACACGCTTCCTGAATTATTCCACTCAAAGTTGAAATTCCAATTCTATAATTGTAGTGTAATTCAGTAAGTGTACATCCGGTGGCAAGATATCTAATAAGAAAAAATATAGTATGCAATTATACAATAATCATTAAAAAAATAATAATTATATTTAATAGCTACTTGAGAACCTATATATAATATTTAAATCTTATTGTTAATTTAAACAAACGATAAAAATTTAAATATTCCTCAACTTTTACTTTTCTAATAATAACAAAAATCAAAATTAATTTGGTAGTCAATCGTTATTTAACGCAATATCATACAAATTTAAAATTCAAATGTTCATAATTTTTTTTCTAAAATGACGCTCAAGTTTTTTTTTATAGTTATTTGGAGAATAACTTATGAAATAACTTTGTGTTGAAGTTTCTAACCTAATGTACAAAAAACAAAAATTTAATGAATTATCAACTATACAATTATTTGCAAATTAACGGTTTTGAAATATTTCGTTAAAATTTTTCCTTAAGCTCTTAGGAATGAAATTCAATCAATATAAAAAACACGCGTCATTGTAAAATCTAAAATATTACTATTAACTATAAATATTAGATTTATTAATATTTTGTTAATTTCAGTAAAGGAAGTCCAAAGGAAAAGGAAATGGAATTGTTTTGCACGCGAGCAATCTCGAAGAAAAAATATTAAGTCTGGCTCAGGTCAATCATCTTGGAAAACTTACGTATTTTATAACCAGTTATCATTTCTTGGATCAAGTACAACAAATAGACCAACTGCAACTAATGTCAGTCCTACAAATGATGATGATGATGATGATGATGATGATCATGAATTGGCTACAGAACAAAATACTCGAGATAGTGAACATTTTTTTGAGTCAACTGAAGGATCTCAAACTCACAGAAATCAGAGACAAACAAAAAAATCAAAATCAAACCATAATGAATCTGAAGAAAATTTCTTTGGAACTATAGCCAGAAGTTTAGAATTTAGAAACCAAATGGAAAAGGAAGCGATGGAGGATCAAGATCGACTATTTTTGTTATCTTTAGTGGGCGATTTAAAAAAAGTCCCCCCTCATTTGAAAATGCAAGTAAAATCAAATATAATAAATGTTATCAGGCATAGCCTCGCATTCCAACCACAAAGAATTGATTTTGATCCACGTTGTCAGTTAAATCCTCCAAATAGTTATCAAACATTACCTTTTACTCAAAACCCATTTGGACTCCAACAAGCTGCTACATCTCAACAACCACTTTCAACATTTACACAAGCCTTTCCGAATCACTATACTAAACGTATGTCTGATATTCAATATAATAATCCAAATATCAACTACGCAATGGATACTTCATTTGCATCTACCAACAGTAATAATTCCTCGTTAAACGTAGAAAGTAGTCCACCGATTAATTCAAACTTGGTTAGTTACATAAATGATTATACATCCTCAGACAAATAACAAGTGCGTATTTAAGTATTTTTGATCAGTTTAATCGAGTTGTTTTAAATCTATGTTTTATTTTAAATAATATTACCTATAGTAAGTGATGTACAAGTATACACACATTTTTTTATAAGAACGGTTAAAATATTATTTTTTATTTTATAATCTCATTTTGTTTAAAATTATAATTAGTTTTATTTATATTCATGAACTAATGTATTAATTAGATAAAAACTAAAATTAATAAAGTATTTGATAAAAATAAATATGTTGAAAATGTCCTTACCTCAATGTGACAGCTAATCTTTCTTCCGTAGAAATTGGCCTTCTCATATTTGTTGTTTCCTTTTTAATACTCCTTTTAATTAAATCATGCAGTTCAAAAAAAGACTTGGAGGACATGCGAAAATAATTGAAAAATTTTTGTTCACTTTTAAGTAAATCAGTAAACAAGCATGTAAAATGTCCTTTTTCATTTCTGGATTGAACAATAGGATGTACCCAATAAATCCTTTCAGTCCTTTTAACAGGTTTATTTTTTTTTTTAATAAGCGAATACAACAGTATTGCCTTCTCCACCTTCATGATTACGACTAGTGGTGCACAGTAGGTACGATTTTCACGTACAATACATAATTATTAATCAGACACTAGTGTACGGCAAGTGTCTCGTGTGAACCAATGAGACACTTTTGTAAACAGTAGCGCCATTCTTGTGGCCGGCCACAAAGTGTCTCGAGTGAAACAGCTCTTAGGGCTTTTAGTAAGTCGTTCACCAGTTTATTTGTAAAATGTGAGCCTCGGTCAGAGTGTATTTCGCCTATTGCTCCGAATTGTAAAATTATATCTAGAAATATGCCACTGTTGATTTTGCATCAGCGTTCTTATATGATTTTGCAATTGCATACTTAGTAGTTGCACATGTTCCTACCAAAATATATGAGTTCCCCTTGCTTGGTGGATTTATTGGGCCAATATAGTCGATTGTAAATCGTTGAAATGATATACCTATAATTTTTGGTGATGTTAGCATTTGACCATAGGTCGCTTTTTTATCCGATTTTCTTTTTTGGCAACTAATGCATGATGTTACATATTTACGTATGTCTTTATATATAGAGGGCCAAAAATATCGTTGAATAATTTTGTTGTATGTTTTGTCTACGCCTAAGTGTCCTGATAAGGGATGGTCATGAAAATCACTTAAAATTTCATTTTTACGGTCGTTTGGCAATGCGATTAAATTTGTAAATCACCCCTTAGATAAGTGTTTATACATTAGTATTTGATTGTCATTTATAAAATAATTTTTTGATTTTCTTATCCATGTGTGGTTTGAAAGTTCTGGGTTCTGTATTGCTTTAATAATACTAGCATATGTGTCATCACGTAATTGTTCTAGTTGTATATTAATAGTTTTTACTGTGCAAATTGTTAGTTCGTTGTCCTTTTGTATTTCTTGTTCTATAGTAGGTGGTTCAAACACTGGATTGCGTCCTTTTCTATATTTAATAGTTATGTCATAGTCTATAATTTTACTTTTTAGTCTCTGAATTCTGGTTGATAGTGATTTAAGATTGTCTAAATATTTTAACGGAGCATGGTCTGTCCATATTTCTATGTGTGTGCCGTATACATATGGTCTAAAAGTTTCGATTGCATATACTATTGCTAATAGTTCTAGTTCAATTGCACTATATTTTTCCTCGATGGAAGATACACGTCGTGAAATATATGCTACGGGATGTAATAATTCGTCTCCTTCATCCTTTTGTAATAAAACACCTGCAATTCCTATTTTACTCGCATCGGTCCATATTACTATTGGTAGGTTTGGATTGAAATGTTTTAACAATGGTGGGTTTATTAATTTTTCTTTAAGTTTTTTAAACGTTTCTGTGTGTTTATTTAGCCATTTTATTGGAGATTTTTTTGATTCGAAGTGGCCTCTAGTTAAATCTGTTATAGGAGCTACTATTTCAGCGTATCGTGGTATGAACTTTCTAAAAAAATTACATAATCCTAAAACACTTCTAGTTTGTTTAATATTTTCTGGTGTAGGGAACTTTTTTATCGCTGCCAATCCCTCCTCGTTGGGTTTAACTCCATATTGATTGACGATTTGCCCTAATATTTTTAATTCAAAATATCCAAATTTACATTTTTTCACTTTCAATTTGAACCCCGTTTTTCTAATTCGTTCTAATAGTTTTTCTAAAATTATAAGTAGTTCTTCAAATGTTTTTGCGTAATTTATTATATCGTCTACATAATTAATGGTGCCTAAATAAAGTAGCCCAGAAAGGGCAGTAGCTACAGATTTAGAAAATTGTCTTGGGGAGTTTTTATATCCGAATGGAAACCTTGTCCATTCATATAATCCAAACGGGGTAATAAATGCTAATTTATGTCGGTCTGTTTTGCCAAGTAGAATGTTCAAAAATCCTAGTTACATATCCATAATGTTGAAATATTTCGATTCTTCAAGGCAATCAAATATTGTTTGTATATTTGTGATTGGGAAATTCTGATGTGGTACTTGTTTGTTTATTTTTCTATAGTCGATTACTAGTCGTTTTGTTTTATCCGCCTTATTAACTAAAAATGCTGGGCTAACATATGCTGAATTAGATGGTATAATTAATCCTGCGTTTAAAAGTTCGTTGACTTGTCTTTGTAACTCATTTTGTTCACATAATGCCAATCTATATGGTGGTAAATTTACTGGGTCTTCAGTTAATGTGGGTATTGGTATATCTCCTATATCAATAGATCCTAAGTCCATGTCATGTTGCGCGAAACAATCCGAAAATCTTGTCAATATTTTTTTTAGTTTTAATTGTTGATTTGTTTCTAACTCTAGGTTAATATCAAATTCTAATTCTTTACTATCTATTGGTTTTGTTATGTTACATATGTTATTGTTTTCGTTATTTTTTAAGAGTGTGTTTTGCGATATTTGTAAACTTTTATTGGTTTGTGCTGGATTGTCATTAATGTTTTCAAATACTTGTTCTACATAATGTGTTAATTCATTAAATCCGTTTTGTCTAGTATGCATTTCGTCGTATTTAATGTTACGCTGAATGTTGTTATTATTTTTTATGTATTGTTCTATTTGGCTTTTAATAGTTTTAAGGTCAGGTATTACCGTAAATACTATTATATTATGTAATGTTAATAGTTTATTGTTAGTGTTTATTCTACCCGGCGCCTCCACCAATATGTAACGTGGTCGGGAGGGACCAGTTAAATATGATATATTCAGGGAAGAAGTTTGTTTCTTATGAATATATTTTATCCGTAGCTCGAGAGCAAGAATAGTGTTTGGGATGTTAATATTACAAATAAATGCAGATTGGTCTAAATAACTATTTATTACTATATTATATTATTCCTAAAGATAAAGGAATTGGGTTACTTACGAGTCTCGGAGTTCTAGGTGCGTGAGGTGGTCATCACGGAGAACTGCCGTACTCTTACATGTTAATATTTGGCCGTAGCCTTACAATAATTAATGTGGGACAAAACAGGGGGGAGCTTAATATCTAGTCATCATGTTATGTCTACGGGATACATATATATAATATATAATATGTACCTATTGTACATATTATATTTCTTAAGTATAATTAACGATGTAAAAATTGTTACAACGGTCACATGCATTACCGAAAATAATTTTGTCAATAAATATTATTTCGTGTTCACTGATACACTGTGTCACTACTCACTGTACAGTAAACAGTTTACCACTTTCACTAACTCATTTAAAACAAATACAATGGACAAATTTATTATTCGAATTACAAAGGTAAGTCAATAAAATATAGAATACATACGTACAATTAATATAATATTTTAATGTCAGGTACATTGTACATATTTAATTTACAAAATTAGTAAATAATTAGTATATGTATAGTATATTTATTAACTTTTTTCTTAATATAGGGAAAAACTCAACTTGATTCAAATTGTGATCCAGATGAACCGGCTCCTATTGCTGAAAATGAGTCCTCTCCCACGACAAAAAAATTAAGATTGGTATGTTATTCTTTTTTTATGGTATATAGGTAATATAGTATACGATGTGGCATGATTGAACATGGGGGTATATTTGAATTAATTAAATACAAGTATACAACTAATTGTAGTGATAAATTAAGTTCAAATAGGTAAAATACAAATGGTTAGTCATATTACTCATATTGTACCCAACATAATAATGATGTATTTATGAGGAAGTTTATATTTTTACTATGAAAATTAAAAATGTACTTCGGATATTTCTTTAAGAGATTGAAAACAAGCATAATATACTAAATTAAAATATTGTTTTTTTTTCAAATGAGATACTATTGATATTTTATTTCACTCTACAGTTATTGAAAAATATATTGAAAATAAATATTTCACACTGGGTCTATTTTAATTGGTTTTTCATATCATAACAAACTCAATAAATGTTGTGTTTTATATTTTATATTTTCAATCTACTATATAGGTACTTGTTTAATTATTTTAGAAAATGTCTTCTATTGGATCAACTGACTTAAATCAGCTAAAACATTCTGCTCCTGATGATACATTAATCCAGGTAAAGCTAATCACATTTTAAACTTATATAATTAAATTTAAATACTAATTTATAGTATCACTATATTTAAGGTACCTACCTCTATAATTTAAGATAAATAGTTTTGATTTAGAAAAAAAATATAAAAATGTATGAATAACAATAAATTAAGGCATTCCTAACTGTTAACATTGAATGGTTTTTATGTAAACTAATTTTAATAAATAATGTTGTTAATTTATTTTTTTATACCTCCAAGTATTCAAATAAATAGGTTATAGGACTTGTAATATGAAGAAGTTTTTATGGTAATTAAGTTATTTTTACTTATTATGCACATTACATATTAGTATATTACATACCTAATAGGTATTACCTATTTATTATACTACAATGTTATTAATGCTCTGAATTAAAATTTTTTTTTAATATTACTTATTATTAGCAATTGCTATTGCCTTCTATAATATTGCTTATTTGCACAAATATTTTATTTAAACACACACAAGTATTTTCATGAGTTTACGCATTTTAACAAAATTATTGTAGCATGAGAACTGCATGATTGATGTTGTAATGGCCACAAATAGTTGTATCTTTGTTTAAACGGCCCGCCGGTACGGTCCGTAAATTTGTTCATTGTTTTCGTGTATTTGTCATAACGGTTGGTATCGTGCATTCGTTGCAGTGCTGTCAGCAATGGCATCAGCTGTTGTGTGTTGACGGCCCAGCTCACGTACGTGCCACCGTTATCCAGTGTCTTCGTTATTTCGCATCGCGTGTGTGTGTGCGAAATATTTCCGGTTATGTTTTCATGAATTTTGTCAAGTCATTGCCCTCAGTGTCACCGAAAGTTCTTAAGTTCGTGTGTTTTTCAATTTATGTAGGTGGCACTGAGTGTTCGTTTCGTACTTCATGTTATTGTCGAATCCGGTTCGTTAAAAACGTTTGACGAACCGGCTCGGGCCACGTCTTCTCTCGTCGCTCCGACTGAGCTGTGCTCAGTGTTTTTTCGTCGTCCATTGTCTGCAGTAGAAAACCACATTTTGTGAATTTGTGAATTGGCTGCTTGGTAATTATCTTTCGAACAATCTTTATTGTTAACTTTACTAATTTCGTTCCCCAGTCTAGGGTGGTCAACATTGTACCAGCAGTCATTGTGAGTTGTGGTTTTCGTGTTCGAGTGTTGTATTTTGTTGCTGCAGACAAAATTGTTTTTGAGTTCGTCGTTAGTGACTGTGGCCTGGTGGTCGCACGTGTGCGGCCGTGCGGGGTTGCGTATTTTCGTTGTTTTAAATAGTATTTTGTGTTATACTACGCTCCCCTGGCACGGTCGCGTGGGATGAAATCCGCCATCAGACACAGTCACATGTTATTGTGAGTATTGGTCGACCACGTGAGTTATTTCGTTCCATTTCGTTTGACTAGTGAATAGACGTGTTCACCAGTGCTTTATTTCACTTATTTATTATTATATTTGTTAAATTATTTATTTATATTTAAATTGTTGGGCCAAACAGGCCATACATACATATATATATATATATATATATATATATATATATATATATATATATATATGTGGGATCAGTAGGAATAATGTTAAACGAATTGTACTAAGACTCAATATATTATAAAGTAGCAACAATAGATTATAAATTACTCAAACAACAAACAACGAAAAATAAAACAAAACACAGTAACAACAACAACAACACTATAACTCGTCGGGCGTCACATCACTGGGCTCTCCAGGCAGCTCGTCACACTGCCTTGGCTTGGCTTGGTCGACACCAGTGTTACCACCCCACATTCTCCCACCTTGAACAGCGTCCGCCTCGGAAGCTGTATCTTCTTCACCTGACTCCTCAGCTTGGTCTTGGTTGACGGAACGCCCATCTGGCTACTCTGGTGGCTAGTTCCCTTTTCTCTAGAGTTTTGGTAAAGGCAGCACAATCAGTCACTATCTTGAAGCGTAAGCCCAGTAGGTAAACACGAAACTTCTTTAACGCCTCTACTATCGCTAGGACCTCAAGTTCGTAGCTGTGAAATTTCTGTTGAGCTTCAGAGGTTTTCTTACTCATATAACAGATCAGGTGCAATCGTCCATCATCACTATCGTCGGCCTGCAGCAACACAGCTCCAAAACCGAACTGGCTAGCATCTGTATGTACTTTGGTGCGGACAGCTTCGGGGTTGTAAATCCTGAGTACTGGTGCTGCTGAGAGGCATTGTTTTAAACGGTTCACCGCTGCTTCCTGAGGTTGTCCCATGTGAAACAGCACTCCCTGCTTCAGTAGATTTCTCAGTGGTTGTGCGATTTGCAAATATCTAACTAATATCTATACTAATTATAGTATAAACCATCGGATATACCCAGTAAGACCTAAGAAGCTCTGTACGGCTTTGGCGGTTTTTGGCAGCGGGAACTTCTGTACTGCGATCGTCTTTGCTTCTGATGGACTCACCTCATTGTGCCGGATACGATAGCCCAAGTAGTTTATTGAGTCCTTTAGAAATTGACATTTGGACCATTTAATGTTCAATCCATTTTCGGCCGCAGCCTGCAACACAGTCTTCAATTGCACCAGGCCTTCCTCAACATTTGCCGCGTTATGTACCACGAACGGCGAATACTTGACGCTAGCTTCATCTACTGGAACATGGAAAAATCCGTTTCTCAAATCTAGTGTCGAGAAAACCACTGCGCCTCACAGTCGGTTAATCTGGTCGTCAATTAACGGCAAAGGGTTACGATCCCTTACAATTAGCTCGCGGAAATCGATACAGAGTCTGAGTGTGTCATCCTTTTTCTTCACTAACACGACGGGACTGGCATACTCCGAGCAACTGGGCTGAATGATACCTTCAGACAACCATTCCTGAATCTGCTTATCTACTGCTATCTTCTCAAGCGGTGCCAACCTTCTAGGTCTCTGGAATACTGGAATCTCATCAAATAAGACAATGACCGTTTTCATTGGTGCCGTAACACCTTGGACCGGACGGTATGTATCGACCAATTCCTGCACCGCGACTGACTGGGCTCTCACGCCTACATTCAATTCGTTGACATTGGTATTGATGTTCATTAACTGCTGGGCGGTATCGGCATGGGTAATAGTCACAGACTGAGGACTTACTCTGAGCACAGCGTTAGTCTGGAATAATGGCCGACCCAGAATAACGTCATACCCTTTTCCCATCCACGGTTAGCTTACATTCGAAACGACGGTCGGTATGGAAGCACGTGTCGGCTGGTCCATTCAACTGTGTACGTCTTGGGATGCTGTGCATGCCAATCAACATTCCCAAAAACGACTCACGGCACAAATGTATATCGCATCCAGTGTCAACAAGAGCCACCGCCTCATTGCCTAGGATATATACTGGTTTTACGATTCTTCCATCAGTGTTGTAGGTGTTGACCTGGTAGACATTGGCAAGTCCACCCGAGTGGCCAGTCGCACCTGCATGTTGGTTCTCGGACTTAGTTGGACAAGCAAACGATTTATACCCATACGCGCGACAAGCAAAGCATTTGGGTCCTTTATCTGCATCGGGACACTCCCGCGACTGGTGTCCTCGATCGCCACAATTGTAGCACCTTACTTCTACCGGTCCATTGTGCGCGGGTGCGGGAGGCGCATTTCTGGATTCGGCATTCCGTCTTTCACACATCCTGTCATACAACTCTAATTTAACTTTAAATTCCGGAATGGACGTTGCACCATACAGCATACTCTTATTAACAACCGCATTCGGAATCCCACAAATGATGTAGTCTATCAGCGAGTCATCGGGGACACTTCCTTGCATCGCCAACTCACGCATGCGATACAGGTATTGCAACAACGTCTCATTTCGCTGCTTAAAATTGGTGGAGAGCAATCGGTGAACATCTGCTGTTGTTAGTCGACTACGGAACTCACTGAGCAGCCGGGCGCGTAACATTGTCCATGAGTTCGAACCATCTTCCGACCTAACAAAAGCCTGCGCCGTTCCTAACATCAAGCGTTTGCAGTAAACAAACTTATGTAGGTCTGACCAAGCGCACAACGACGCCATTTCTTCGAAGTCATTGAGCCATTTCACCACCGAACAATTACCATCGCCCGTGAAGGGTGACAACGCGTCTTGGACATCGCTGAATTCCATGGTATTGCTACTTGTAGCTTCAGTCTCGACATGAACACTACTGATGCTCGGCGACTTCTTCCTAGCCGCTGACTTCTGTTTACGAGGAGGCATTATGCGCACTCAACTCTCACAATCACTCAACACGCCAACAACAACCGGCCGTAATCACGGTTCGCGCTTTATCAATGATAACAGCCCACAACAACTCACGCAATCACATCGGCTGATGCAATTACCACGGTAGGTTAGTTAATAATCGCAGGAGCGTCTAAACACAGGAATGCACATTGTGCGTTGTGCGCATGCGCGGGATTTGTATCATTATTTCGGGCTATTATCATTATATCATATCAAATCTGAAATCACACACATAATATCACCACAGAACAATATCATATTATTACATTATGAATCAAAGTATTTAAAATTGAAACATTTACACTTTTCTTGGTCTTCAACACTCCCTGTCTGAAGGACATATTCACATATATTGTTTACTTCATATTCTTTTAACCAGCTTTTAAATTCTAGTTTTTATTAAAATGTATATTATTAAAAATTATTGAAAGAATATTTTTACTAAATAAATCATTATACAGACCAGATACATTTAAAAAATGTATTATTTCTTTATCAATACACATTCCATGGTGATTATTTAAATGACTAATTAATAAAACTCTTTTAGAAAATACTAGATTTGGACATGAAATACATTTTGACGATTTTTGTTTTATTTCATTAAAAACATTGTGTTTACTTTTTAAATGCCTTGTTAGTGTGAATTTGGTGGAAAATTGACCATTACAAACATCACAGTTAAATTCCATTTATAATTATTTTAATATAATTAAATGCAAATACACAAAAACCAAAAAATTCAGACAGAGTACATCACACTTTATATCTATCAAACAGCAATAACTATATATGCTGAGTTGGCTTTTAATGTTTATTTATCTTTACATTTTACCCAATTTAAACACATCACAAACCAATCTTTATCAATATCTTAACAAAAGGTGATTTATTAAATATCTTATTGAGTATTAACATTAGGTACAATTCACAAATATTTGAAACTATAAACAGTGGCGGCGCGAATGGGTGTTTCATGAAGCAGCTGCTTCATAGAAAAAATAGGTGGGTGTTGACGAATTGGTTAGAACTTGGAGACTTTATAAAATTGTATTATTAAAACAATTGTATTAAATCATTATGATACGAATGTATATTAGATCACATGAAATACCAACATAGAAACCATAGCATAGATAGGATATATAGACATTGTCTATTAGACATATTATAAACAGGTTAATAATATCAATAAGTCTATGAAAGTATGAACTATGAACATTAGTAGTGTTAAAGCATACAATCAGTAGCGATCACCTAATATCTTATAATTATGACCGCGGTATAACAGGCGATTATGTTTATAATAATTGGTCAAGTTCAAGATGTAAATAATAAGTGCCGGGGCCGTGTGGGTAGGTACTAAATATTTGAAAATTATTACTGCGTCATCAAGGAAAAAACTTCGCGCCGCCACTGATGAAACTTATCTATGATATTACTTAAATAACACTATCTTAATAGTAAATACTTCTAATAAGATTTAAAGATTAACAATTTATACAGAATGAAACATAGTATAACACAGTATAAAATAATAATAATAATAATAATAATAATAATAATAATAATAATAATGCTTAATACTATGCGCTAACAACACTACTACTCCAAAAAAAATAAATATTTTTTAAGTTGTGACGAAACTGAACATTCTGTTTTCATCTTTCTATTGTAGACAAACTTCTTTTTGAAGACCAAGAAAAGTGTAAATGTTTCAATTTTAAATACTTTGATTCATAATGTAATAATATGATATTGTTCTGTGCCCTGTGGTGATATCATAGAGTTACTCTATGGGTG
Source organism: Therioaphis trifolii (assembly GCA_027580255.1). Lineage (NCBI taxonomy): Eukaryota > Metazoa > Arthropoda > Insecta > Hemiptera > Aphididae > Therioaphis > Therioaphis trifolii. The sequence continues at coordinate 73,833 of JALBXZ010000108.1, forward strand.
ATATCAAGACCGTGGGTGATATTATGTGTGTGAGTGTGATTTGAATATTTGATATGATATATTGATAACAGCCCAAAATAATGATAAAAATCCCGCGCATGCGCACAACGCACAATGTGCATTCCTGTGTTTAGACGCTCCTATAATCGCGGTACCGATACGATAAACTTTGTTGCTGATAAGCGGCAATTTGAGGTTATGTAAATGGCGATGTACAACAACCTCCAACGCACCACGTTTTTCCCGCGTGCGAAACAACAACGGTGTACCGCGGACGACAGTTTAAAACACGGGTAAACGGCGAATTTCGAACTACGCACTATTACTTAACAAACGACAACTCGCGAACGGAACAATCGGTACAGGTCTCTCCGCACAGGTTATACAATTCAGGATAATAGTCTTCGATTACCGTCCCGGACAGGCCCCCAAAATGTGGGATCAGTAGGAATAATGTTAAACGAATTGTACTAAGACTCAATATATTATAACGTAGCAACAATAGAATATAAATTACTCAAACAACAAACAACGAAAAATAAAACAAAACACAGTAACAACAACAACAACACTATAACTCGTCGGGCGTCACAACATCACTGGGCTCTCCAGGCAGGTCGTCACACTGCCTTGGCTTGGCTTGGTCGACACCAGTGTTACCACCCTACATATATATATATATATATATATATATATATATATATATATATCTTGTTATAAAATTATATCATTATTATACTAATTTAGTTTTGTTGTCATTTTTTTATTATACTTGTTGGTCGGTAGTGCTGCATTTAGTGTAGCCTACCCTCCTGTCGTGAAGGCATCCTTATTATTATTATTATTATTATTAAGCGCTGAACGCGACAGATGTATTTTAAATTCAATCCTGATTGCTTACCGATCATTTTTTCTATTACGAATAAAAAGTTCTAATAAGAAAAAAACTATTTCATTTTTAGACAGAAGAACAGTGGCCATCAGTTTGGTCATTTGATCAGTGGATGGAAAAGAAAGGAAAATATCCATGGCTGTTTTGTTCAATGCACAAAATTGGTTGTATTTATTGTAAAGAAGTTGGAACATTGAAAACGTTTAAGAAACAATGAGTCGAAATATCAAAAGAATGGAGTACTTGTAATGTTGACTGTGGCAGCCACCCAAATAAAACAAATAAATTATCAAATTTAAGAAATAAAATTAAAAGACATGTCGAATCTCAAGCTCATGAATATGCATTAACAATAAAAAAAGATAAAGAATCACAGAGATTAGTTAAGAACATGGAAGCTGAATGTTTTAAAAATGAGAAATCTACTGAATATGTATTTCGAACTGCATACTTTATCGCTAAATACAATAGGCTTTATGATGATCATCAAAAGCTTATTGAGCTTCAAAAGGTTAATGGCGTACATTTAGGATCTACACTTCATTCGAGATATTCAAGTATAGTATTGTAAGCCATATTGCCTCTAAAATGAGAGAACGAATAGTGAAAAACATAATAGAAAGTGGGTCGAAGTTAGCTGTGTTAATTGATGAATCTACTACTTTAAGTTCAGCAACTAGTATGATAGTTTACATAAAAACATCTATTTCTAATGAAGAACCTATATTTATATTTTTGGAATTTCCTATTAATGGTGATGGCGTATCAATGTGTGAATCAAATGAACTGGGACTATTCTTATCACCTTAACATAATGCTACAACTGCTGAAAAGCTTAGTTTTTTGAAGAACCATCCTATCCATCCTTCAGGAGATCTAAATAAATTACCATTTGATGCGTATGCTTTAATCAAGCATACGCATTCTATCATAGAAGTATGCCTAATTTACAAACAATTAAAAGAAATTGGCTTTCGTATTCAATTATTATGAACAAAATTTACTGCTTTATATGCACTTGTTACAGTGATTCAGAAAGTTCTTTTAGGAATGGTATTACACCATGCAGAAAAACTGTTTATGAAAAAGTTGAAGTACATGAACAAAGTAAATCACATCAAATGGCTCTTATGGCTTACTTATTAGCAAAACAAAATCTAGATATAGAATCAAGAATTAAGAAATTACATTCTTCTGATGTGGAACAAAAGAGACAAGTATTAAAAAGAATTATTGATATTATAATTTTCATTGGTTCTCAAGGTCTTGCATATAGAGGAAAAAACGAATCAGCTTTTTCTCTTGAAAATAATGATAATCATGGACATTTCCTGGCATTAATTTTATTTTTGGCCAAATATGATTCAGTACTCTCTCAATATGTCAATCAATCTATTAAAGATAGTAAATACAGAAAAGATTCTAATCCTACAAGTAAAGGTCGCGGAAATTTAATTACTTTTCTGTCAAAAACTACTGTGAATAAATTGGTGAATATTTGTGGGAACCGAGTGAAGTTGGCAATTAGTAGTCATGTTAAGGAGGCAAAAAAATTCAGTATAGAAGTTGACTCTTGTCAGGACATAGGGGTAGTTGATCAAGTAGCCATTTGTGTACGGTATATCAGAAATGGTGTTGTCAATGAACGTCTAATTTCAATGATACCAATCCACAATACATCTGGCAGACAGTATTTTGAAGTTATTAAAAAGGTTTTTTTTGATCTGGGAATAGATATAAAAACAGTTATCAGTTCATCTTTTGATGGTGCCAGCAATATGTCAGGTAAATATAACGGTCTTCAAGGTGCTTTAAAAGAAATTGCTCCAAATATGATTTACACACATTGTTATGCCCATGTTCTTAATCTGGTAATGGTTGCCGCATGTTCAAGTTGTTTAAAAGCTCACATTTTCTTTGGGCTTTTGGAAAAAGTGCCTGTTTTTATTGGGAATTCGTTTAAACGATTATCAAAGTGGACCGAAAATTTAAATGAATTTGTTGATGGTCGTGATAATTTGAGAAAACTACAAAAAATTGGAATAACTAGGTGGTGGGCAAAAGACAGAGCATTAGATACAATATTTCATGTTCAGCGATATGTTGTGTTATTAAAAATGCTTCATAACATTGCATATAGTAAACACTTTGAAGCTAAAGTGGCCTTTGAAGCTCAGTCAATTATGAAAACTTTTCTACAGTTTGATATTATTCTGACAGCTTTTGTTTTAAAAAAATTATTTATGTTCACTACACCAACCAGTAAATACCTTCAAACTATTTCATTAGATTACTTAACTGCACATCAAATGCTATTAGGTCTGCAAGAAAAAGTTTCAAAAATGGCCCATAACTCTGAGTCAGTATTTAATGATATCTATGAAGATGCATATACATTTGCATCTTCTGTTAATAAAAGTTTGTCTGATATTGAAGATTTTCAATTTGAAGTAGAACAAACTCTTCTACAAAAATGCAAACGAACTGTTGGAAAAAAATATGATGAAAATGCTGTTGATGAATCAAATGCTGTGTTTCTATCTGAAAAACATAAGTATAAAGTAAACGTTTACCAGGTGATTTTTGATACAGTATCCACCCAACTATTAAATAGATTTCATGATACTAGTGATTTAATGCAAGACGCATCATATTTGGATCCAAGAAGATTCAATATATTCTAGGATAATAAACATTTACCAGTAAAGGCTTTAAAATCATTATCAAAAATAAGTGGAATAAATAGAGATTGTTTAGTTGATCAATTGAAGTCTTTTGCAACTACATATTTTAGTCAACTAGATAGCAGCCCATCATATAACTTAAATAAACTTAATATATCAACTCCGAGTGAATCAAATTCTGATTTTGAAGAAATATCAGATAACGAAGAAGATAATAACATTAAACCGTGTGCTTTTGAAAATTATTGTAAGAAGTGTATACCGTGTGTTTGCAAATTCTTAAGGGATACTATTAAACTGTGAATCAGATATAATATTAAAATGGGATTATGATTCCATCATAGACGAACTAGGAAATACTTCAAATGAATTAAAAAGAATTTTATTTTAAAAAGTTTATAAATTATTTATAACAGTAATTATTTGCACAGTAAAAGTATAAATATTATGTAATTATATTTATAATTGAATTTTTGATATTATGTAAAATATGTAATGAATAAGATGGATTTGTTTTTTGTATTTTAATTACAGGTATTTTTTTTTTGTGGGCCTTTTTTTACTAAATTGCATGGTAGGCCTCTTTGAGCCAGTCCGACCCTGGGGAGGAGGGGAATATAATATTGTTCCACAATTTATTTTTATGCGTTGTGGTAGTGCACTCTTATTATTTGAAATAAAGCATAGTTAACTAAATAAAATATATACAAACCCTTACTCTAATTTAAAAAACATAGAAGTATCAAAACACAAACTAAAACACAGAACAAATATACGTATATATTTATAGGGTTAGGTAGGCTCACATTTTCTATTGAAATAATGCAAAGTGCTAAAAAATTATTACTATTAGTTATCACATAAATAGTTAATTAAAATACACACATAAAAAAAAAATTACTAATACAAGACCTCAACGTATATTGAACTTACTTTTAATACTTTGTCGTTGTATAATTTGTTTCTCACATTTTTAAAGAGATGAGGTGTATCAGTGAACACATATTTTCCTATCATCAACGAGTGGATGAGGAAACCAATTTTTCAAACAATTTATTTCTCCACTAACTCCTAGCTCCGACCACATTTTCCTGTTAGTCTGAGCACCATCAGACACAACACCGTGGACGATTGCACCAGCTTCTTCTAAAAGGATGATACATTTAATCAAAAGTTTTGCCAATTCAGTGCCAACTACTGAGCCTTTTGCGGCAAAAACAGCTACTGGTTGACAATATGTGTCGGCAAGTGGCTGGAACATAAAAACAAGTCCACTTGTGGCTTTTTCGTTGATATCAGATGCCTTGTACTCTTCACCATAATCAACAAGACCCTTATATGTCAGAGTTTTTGAACAAACTGTAAGTGCTTCTCTAACTGAAATTTCATCCACTAAAATAATTCCATGTTTTTGCATTGTAGTTTTGCGTTCCATGTGTTTTTTAAATAATGCAAAAAAGTTTTTATCAAAACCACAAGCTGTATCTATCATGGCTAGATATCGCCTTAAAGAGCTGACACTAGGAAGTGGCAGTATGTTATTTTTTTTACAAAAATTATAGCCACTTGGAGTTCTGATATGCAACAACATACAAAGCATTATCTACTCATCAGAATACCGCCGACCTCTTGGATTGCTGATCTATTTTTTATTTATTGAAAAAACAACAGTTATTATTTGTATGTTGAATAGGATTACATGTTAACATATTACCTTTGCGGCTGAAACTATTTCTTCAATGATTGTCTTCTGGTATCCACTGCAGTTCATCTCAATAAGTTTCTGTGTAATACATTCTTTTGACACATTTTCAAATTTAGATTGTAATTCGGACATATTTTGTTTTAATAGTTTTATTTTATTCATGCAATTTGTTTTTTGTTTTCTAAAGAGTTCATTTCTTTTTTGTAATAATGATAATTTTTTTTTTACTTTTAGGTATCATTTTTAATGTAACTCGTTTTGGTGAAGATTGTGCAACTAATATTAAGTAATACATTTGATGATTAATTTATAATATTATTTACTTTTTGTCATATAAGAAGTCTACACCTCTACAAATTTTCATTGTTGCTGCTTCTTTAATGACATTTTCCAAATGCTGTTGACTAATTACTTTATCTAAGGAATTTTGAAACTTTTCTGCATTAATATTGTTCTCCAATATATTGCATGTTATTTTCAAATCTTGTTCAATAATTGTATTTTTACGTAAAAATGAATTTGTTTTCTCCATTTTTAAAAAAACTATTTCTGAAATCCCTATTATAGTTTTGTCATTGGACAAATATTTATGCCAATTTGGAGGCAATGTTAAATCCCAAAGATTTACAGTGTTATAAACAATCTGTTAACATATGAAAACAGTTATGTTATATTGTAAATGAGCAACAAAATTGTTCTTTTTATTTAAAAATAAATTTATGTTTTTTGAGTTTGGTGATTTTATATTTTGTTATTGATTATTTTACTTACTTCCGCATTGTCCATATTTACATCCATCTCATTATTGTCAGTAACTAATTCATTTTCATCATAAATTTCTATTCCTTCAACTAATTCCTATAAAAATTAATTTAATTTAATTTGTAAATAAAATAAATAATTAACTAACTCACTTCAACATCAGAAAAAACAGTTTCTTTTTTAGACATCGGTTCCTTTATTTCATAACCTCAAATTAAGTCTAACCTAACCGGCAGCGCTTGGCGGCAACTCGGGAAATGTTTTTGCCTCATTAAGCGGAAATATTGTAATAGGCGGGAGGGAGGGAAGTTGTCTGACCTTATCTTCTAAGACCGTGGTACTATCTTAATCCGTGATTGTAGAAAACGATGCGTAACGTTCCGTCGATCGAAAATGTAATCATTTTTGTAACTACGACTTCTCGATTTTATAAGAAATTTAATATTTGGTAAAAATAGTAGCAGATAATAATACTATTATCGTAAGAGGGTTACGTTAGTAAATTGGCATCAATATATTGTAAAACAAATAAAATGATGATGGTTACAGTGAGGGTTACATGTTACATAGATTGACTGGAGCCGTTGACAATTTTTGTGGGTTACACTAATCATAAATGATTAAAACCTGAATATTTACCATTGGAAAAAATGATTTGAGGGTTACGTTACTTGGCCTTGCCACCATCGATATTATTGTATACAAAAATCGATTCTGAGCGAAGATGGTCAGTCAGTCAGCATATGATATTACTAAGTATATTTGATGATATTATTATTGTAATTTGTGAATGAAGTCATATATAAGTCATACATTTTATCGTGTATAGAGAAGGTTAATATAAACATTCAGTGGAAATTGCATGTATTTACAATAATTTATTTTAGAGTTAAAACTTAAAACCTAAATCGACAGCTATAAGTTCATAAAAAGTTTAAAATAAAATAAAAATATTCATAAATGATACAATATACTATTATTTATAATACACCCAGCTATATTATTACCTACTATACAAATAAACTTAAGACTAATGTAGGTATGACCTACTGTCCTACTCAATTCATTCATTGAAGTTATGCAATAATTACTATAAAACGTTAGGCCTTTATTATGTAAATATTTTATATACCATTTGTAAAATAATAAAATATACTTTATAGGTAATTTTAATTATTACTGCTTACTAAATATTAAAACTTATAATGGAATAATAAACCTATTCAATATTTTTTGATCAGATAATCAAATCATAATTAATATAACCATTATAGGTACCTACATACAATAATATTTTAATGGGTTTAGTACCTACACAGGTTTAGAAAAAAAAAGATATACCAACCATAATCGTATTACCACTGAATATCTACTGGCTATATTAATTTTGAAAACCAAAATGGATGAATTAAACTTTTTTTTTGCTTTTGCAGTCCCACTTTAATACTATCAAAGCTCAATGTAACTTTCATAATATTACAGGAAAATGTGTACCTAGCTAATTACAAGTTACAAAGTAAGTTATATAACCCCACACCCCTGTTATTTTTTAATCATATACAGGGACGCCAGGGACGAATTTAAGTTGAATCTTAAAGCTTTTGAAGAAAATTGGCATAGGTACAAATGAAATATTGATTACAATTTTTTTACGCATAAATTGTAAAAAATATATAAAACAGATTTAAGTAATATTAGATGATTTAACTAAAATGTATCCAAGAATACATTTTACCTCCGTGTTTTGAATAGTTTCACTAGTTTCAGATAAAACTATATAATATATACTATATATACCTAGTCTACTTGTTAGTCTCGTTGGTCACCTGTAACCCGTGTAGTCAAAACAAACATAATGTGAATAATGTATGAAGGCTTTAATATACATATAGGTACACATTAAATATACCTAATGGGATGAAATCAAGTTAAATGAACTATTTAACATAATAAATGGTTTTTAAGTACCTATTGATTTTTTAGTATTACCATAATTTAATTTAACTTATTTAACTACCTAATTTACTTTTTTACTACGCCTTCCTAGGAATTTATATTTTCAGTACCTATCATCTTAAGCTTGGTTCAGTCTAGTTATCAATGACTTACAAGTTACAATCTACCCATAAGGGGAGCCAGGGGAGGTACTTACAAACAATATACATATCAATATGTTCTCTGTGAAAATGTATGTTTTTCAAGCCAAGATTATATATCCTAGTAATAATATTTATAAATATTATAGTTAAATCTGCTAAGGTAAAACATTTTTTCATCAAAGTTAAAAGGCTGATTTAGGTTATTAGTATCTGTACCGACTGTACATAAATACATATTTTATTTACCACCCACACCCACTACATCATATTTCTTAATTGGGTTAATAATTAAGGTATTGTTTTAAAAGGATATGAACAAATAATTTTAGTTTTGGTATTGAAAAAACGAAAAAAATAAAATAAAAATATAGTGATTCGAACCAATTACCGCTAAATTATTGATTATGACTCCTTACCCATTGAGCCACCTAAATTTTCTGACAAATTACGGATCGGATAATATATTTTTCAATTAAAATACGATTCGGATAAAATAGTTTTCTTCGTAAATATATTCTTATAATATATTTTTCGGATAAAATACATTTCGTAAAAAATATTTTCTGCCTTCTTATTTTCGACGATAATATTTTTCTGTGACCATGAAGTTAGCCCCCCCCCCACCTTAGCCGGTTCACTTCAAACCAGCGCCAATATTTAGCAAATTAATTGCAAATAATTGCAAATTGACTTTTGCAATTTGCAAATCGATTCACTATTTTTGGCAATTTTTTTTTAAAATGTACCCAGCCCCCCCACTTTGGCTGATTCACTTCAAACCAGCGCCAATCTTTAGCAAATTAATTGCAAATAATTGCAAATTGAATTTTAGAATTTGCAAATCAAAATTTTTTTTATTGCGAATTTTACAAGTTTTTTGCCAGCCCCCCGAAATTGTCCGATCGACCTAAATTTTATACCAAAGTTTTGCAAATTAATTGCAAATAATTGCAAATTGAATTTTAGAATTTGCAAATCAAAATATTTTTTATTGCGAATTTTACAATTTTTTTTGCCAGCCCCCCCGACATTGTCCGATCGACCCCAAAATCGTGCCAAATTTTGCAAATTAATTGCAAATTGATGTTCTATTTTTGGTAAATACCGAAATAATAAAAATTTTTAATTAAGTCATTAAATGTGTATGACAAAAAATTCGTTTTATTCCAATGTAATTCGGCCGAAAAATTCGGTGTTCCCTAAATTGGTGAACACACCTAAATCCTTTAAATATAGCAATAAAAGACCAAGCCAAGGGGTTCATCCCTCAATTCCCTCTCCTCACAGTAGTTTTGCCCCTGGTCAGCCCCGACACTTAGGCTGATTTGCTTAATATCTGGAAAAAAAGTAAAATGAGTAATAACCATAAATTTATTTGATAAAAAAGTATTAAAAAATGTTTAAAACAATGTGAATAACAACTCGTTACTTTTTAAATTAAAAAAAAAAATTACAAACTGTTTATCTCTCTGATATAGGTACCTACGTAAGTGTAGTAATTACAATAAGTTAAAGAAATTTATTTTATGCCATACATCAACATATGTGATTTGATATAACATTTTTTTGGATTACGACAGTTCATACTTTTCTTCTGTAGGTCGTTGTGAATTTCCCAATATCCTCCTACTCGTCTTTCATATGCCACATAATGCCCAGGTACGTAAGCTATTACGCCATAAAGCACATAGCTGTAATATAATTGTTATTCAAATGTATTAATTATATAAAATTATATTAAATAAATACATGTTTTTGATTATAGTATACTTACACTTTATCTGCGATAATTAATTCCAAAGGGTAGTCCGTTAACGCTGTTGGTTCATCATGCATGTCCGTTTCAATAAAGATATGTTCATGTAGTATCTTTTTTGATACAGCATTACTTTGGCAGTCAGAGCACTTAATATGTTTATTTTCACAGTATTGTCGCAAGTCATTTTGAAGGTTTTCAAACCCTTCAGCTAGCCTGACAATAACAGTTGGAGAAATGTGTTCTTTCACTCCACAATTATTATTAGAACAGGTTTTTATGTTTGTGCTTGATGGATTAGCTTTCATCAGTGTAGTAATTATATGAAGAACATTACACTCTGCATTAATTACAACGACATCAGTAATTCCCAGATCTTCTTGAAATATTGTTTTTAAAAGTCCGAGGCGTTTTTTATATATTATAGGACTTGGACCATAGCTAAATCCTTACAAAATGTTAAAAGCATATTGTTACTTCTTTTAATAAACTCTTGATAATCTTTGCTGTCTGTATACGCCATAGCAATAAGAATACACACCGAATCAAAAGCACAGGTATTTGAGACTAAATATCTTTTTTTTATTAAATCTTATTGGTGTTTTCATGTTTCCGTTGATTAGTAATGTCTGATTTTTCGACCTCAAACTTTTATTTAATAATCTTTCAATTTCTGGAGTTGGCTCCATGTATTCAGTTCTTTTTTTAACTTTTTTAGGTAAACTTAACTTTGCTGTAGGATTTTCTCCGTTGCCTCGCCAGTTTTCAATATGGGTACTAGTACAACTTGAAGTTTCCAATGAATTTGAATCAGTATCATTTAAGTTATTTTTTGTACTGTCGATGTCATTTTTTTTTAAGTCAAATAAAGTTTGTATATATCGCTATTTTCATCAGAGTCAATATCAGTTTTCTTATCTGCAGGACTAAAAAGATTTTTGTTAATTTTCCTTTTTATACCAGGACTCTGAGGATAAATTGAATTTAATTCAATTTGGGTAACTTTGGATGTGCTTTCATTCAAATCACTATTATCATTTTTAAAACTTGTTTCATAATCATAGTCACAATTATCATAATTAAGTTCTTGATCATTTTTTTTATGACTATTTTCCATGTCGTTATCACATTCTGGTAGTATATTCCTTTTGTTTTTTATATTTGTGTTTCTCAATTGTTTACTTCGAAATAGTTTACTTTGTTCATAAATGCTTTGAACATGTCGTATTACAAAACGGTCAGCTGTCATCGGTCGCTCAGAAAATTTTAAAACTTCGTGTTTTAGTTTCTTAAAATCATTTTCAACCGAAGAACTAGTAGCAATGAGAAAAGGGGATTTAAATTTATCAACTATAACTGAAGTCCATAGAGGGAAATCATAACAATAACGCTTTAAGTCTTTTAATAAAGCTGGTATGAAATATGCAGATTCTCTATTGCCTTCAGTGGAAGCATCCATATTGCTTTCAATTTCTATTTCATGAATAAAACGCGCTACTTCATCTTGATCATAAAAGTTTGTTGAATCTACAGAATCATGTTCGTCATTCATAACTTCAACATATGTATATTCGTCGGAAACATATTCATTATGAAATGAAGCAGTATCTTTCATCAATGACAGTAAATATTGCCTAGAACTTTCTGAAGGGTTTGGTTGCAGATTGTTTTCATCCATCCAACCATCTGTGAGACTCAATAAAACTACCATCAAGGATTTTAATACTTTTTTGAACGTTTCCAAACTTGTTGATGTTAATAAAAGTCTAAATCCACGCACATAAAATTCCTTTAAACTTTTATTTTTGATTCCGACAAAATGTTGTAAACGGCAAAACATATTAATCATATGCGATACGTCCACTCTTAAAAAACATGGAGGTAAATCTTTATTTGATTTAGTTAGAACCAAAAAACATTTTTGAACGTACGACCGAAGATTACTTGAACAAAATGATTTACACATTGCACCTAGAAGAGCTTTTGAATAATCTGATACGGCTTCATTAGGTGGATTTACTCCGGATTTGATCCACATGTCTAGCCAAAATGTAATTGATGTCGTGTCATGCCTTTCTGAAATCATTTGACTTACAGGGAATTGACCAAATCCTTGACTTATTACAGCTTCATAAAGGAATATATCTCCAGACAAGATATTCAGACTTGTACGCTTCAACTTTTTCACTAGACTTCCCGTTGCATCCAGAGCTAATCTGCAGTATTCCTTATTATAATCTCTATAAATGAGTATTTGGTGGTTGGTCCAATAATGTACACACAAAGGGTCATATCCTATATTGTGTATACAGTAATCCCTCGTTATCCGCGGAGGTTAGGTTCGAGGAAAGTTGCGCGGATATCGAAACCGTGGATAACGAGACCATAAAGCAATGTAAAACGGGAAGTTAGGTTTTATTTACATACAATTTTTAATTTTTATTAGACATTTTTATTCATTTTTTTAATATAATTTATTAATTCTTTATACATACATTAGGAAGGATGAAAAAAATTTGTAATTGATGTTTGTTTCCTTTTGTTTTCTATGTCTTTGCGAACTTCTTCGTAAGGCACCAGCAATTCTTGGATTCCTCTTTTGAACTTTAATGCTCTTTCAGTGAGTGGATCCGTCATAAGAACTTGTTCAGTTAGTTGGTTTGCTAATGAAAAAATTTCTTTGATTGATTTAGAGGAGAAATCCGGCTTCACAGGTTCTTCTTCCTCTTCATCATCCTCGGATTGTTTTGGTTCGTTCGGGGTTTCGGTAATTTCTTCTAGATCCTCCAATGTAAGTTCCTGATCATAGTTAAACATTATTTCTTCTATGTCGTCTCTATTTACCTCATCAAAACCTTTTACGTTCCGAGCAATTTCTACGATTTGATTCACCGTGATGTTCAGATTGTCAATTTTATCGCTTTTCAACACAACTTCTGGCCATAATTTTCGCCAACAAGCATTTATAGTCGAGGGCTGAACTTCATCCAGTGATTCTTTGATATTGACGAGACATTTAGCGATGTCATAATTTTTCCATCCTTGTGTAACTGTAAGTTCTGGATCTTCTTCTAAGTTGTTTAATAGACGTTGAAAAGTTCTTCGTACGTAATAGGCCTTAAACGCTGCAATCACCCCTTGGTATAATGGTTGAAGAAGTGAGGTAGTGTTTGGAGGCATAAACATGACTTCAATGTCAGAATGTTGAAATTTTAATGAGGGGGGATGGCCAGGGGCATTGTCAATTAGCAATAAAGCTTTAAAAGGCAGATTTTTTAATTTTAGGTACATCTCCGCTTGAGGAATAAAACAGTTTGTAAACCAATCACTAAAAATTTGTGCAGTGACCCAAGCTTTATTATTTGCTCTCCAAAACACTGACAAGTGATTCATGTCTTTAGATTTGAAGGCTTGTGGTTTAAGTGATTTATAAACGACCATTGACTTTATCATGAAACCACAAGCATTAGCACAAAGCAATAAGGTGAGTCTGTCTTTAGCTGCCTTGAATCCCGGTGCTGTTTTTTCATTTTTTGATAAAAAAGTTATTGATGGCATTCTTTTCCAAAAAAGACCGGTTTCGTCTGCATTGAATACCTGTTCGGGGGTGTAACCACCCTGTTCAATGACATTTTTTAACTCTATAGGAACATTTTTAGCTGCTAAATGGTCTGCCGAGGCAGACTCGCCAACTAGTTTGACGTTGTGAAGGTTACACCGATTTTTGAATTTTTCAAACCAGCCTTTGCTTGCGTGGAACGACGAATTTTCGCTATCCCCCTTTGATGAACTTGTAAAATGTTGATGAAGTTGTTTAGCCTTTTCTCGTATAATTATAGAACTGAGAGGAAGTTTTTTTGGGTCTGGTCTTCAATCCAAATATTTAAGGCTTTTTCGGTCTTCTCTACCATAACATCACGCGTGATAAAACACGTTTTACTGGAAATAGGGGCACTTTCCATAACACTGCGTCGTATTGCCACTTCATTTTTTCTTATTTCTCAAACACTAGACTCATTCATTTCGTACTTCCTAGCAAGTGACGCTACGGTATCACCACTTTTTATTTTATCCAAAATTTCAATTTTTTGCACGAGTGTCAAAACTTTTCTTCTCCTTTTCATTGAAATTTTAGGTTGGGAAGCCATTTAAAATGAAGTATGTATTGTACTGAATTAATTACAAATAAATAAATGTAAAAATTAAAAATGTAATGTTAAAAATTATAAATGTAATGTATAAATTAAATTAAATGTAGTAATATTTACATACAACCGTACACGTGTCACGCACTAATGTCAACCAACAACTGAACAATTTTAAGATATAACAAATTAACCGTACATTTTAAGGTATGTACATTATGTAGCTTATCTGTTATAAGTATGGATATAATAAAAATAAAATTTCATCGTATGGATAAATAAAATGTTATCGCCGACCCAACCGTGGATAATCGAAACTGCGGATTAAAAATCCGCGGATAACGAGGGATTACTGTACTCCCTGCTAATGATGTGTGCTTTAGTTCAACTAACGATTCTAAAACGTTTTTTTTTTTTGGTATTCTGAGTAATTTATCAGAATACTCTTGTTTGGCCTTACTTAATACATTGTTTTTATACAAATTAGGTGGTGATGTACAATCAAAATCCATCTCTTCTGTATTTTTTCTTCTCCAATTTGCCGGTATATCAGTTACTAAGTTTTTGCCAATTTTTTGTCGTTTCAAACCCATAAGAGGTCTTTTTGAGGAGTGAGTCAGTTCTTCTCCTCGAGTGTCTTTTGTGGAAATATTTATTTCTAATGGTTCAAATTCTTTTGGTTTTTTACTGCACCATCCAAAAAAATCTTCATCACAATCCTTACATTTACCTTGAAAAGTAATATAGTGTTCTGTATTATTAGTATCAATACTAACTTTTGCTCTTTTATAAAGAAAGTTGCAAGATAATTTATATTTTTTTATAAAAGCGTCATTTATCACATCTGCCCAGGCGTATGGCTTCAATATATTGTAAGATCTTGAGCTGTCTTTTTTTTTGTACCGTGTAGTACATGGCATTATACTAGAAAATAGATGATAAGGAATAGTAAAAAAAAAAACGGTCTTATTTTTATTGAATTCTGTAGAAGATGAACTTGATGTATCAGATGTTACGTCGAAACTTGAGGTCTGGCATAATGTTGCAATGCCACACAAGTCATAAAGACGATTTTTCCATCCATGACGGTTTTTATTAAACCGATATGTACAGACTATTTGGTGTGATTTTATTTCCAAGATCCATGGAGAGTTCTGTCCAAATTTTATCGGATATTGGTTTCAGTTCATTATCAATAAATATTAAATGTTTTTTATTAACAAGTGATTCAAAAACCAATTCAGGATCAATAGCTGGTTTTCTACCCGGCTTCTTTGTTATCTATACAAAACAACAATTTTATAATTTTTACTAATGATCTTTTACGTTAGACGAAGAAAGAACTTAGAGCTGGAAACATTGTACAACAGTTCAGATATATTGGAGTTCATCAGAAGCAGAAGACTACGGTGGGCTGGCCATGCTTGGAGGAGCCAAAATCCACTATAACATGCAGCGATTGAACAAAACCCTGTAGGTAAAAGACCTCTGGGAAGACCAAGAATGCGATGGGAAGATAGTATAAAGAAGGACATTGAACTTTTAGGTGGCGCTTCCAATTGGAGAGATCTGGCCTTGGGTAGAGAAGGTTGGAAGCTTGTTTGTGAGACGGGGTGGTCTTAAAGGCCCAATAACCCTCCCCCCCCCCTGAAAAAAATGTATTAGTAATATATCTTAATATATTAACTGTTTTTGGTCGGCATTGTAACTATGGTTGCGAAAAAAATATATTACAAATATATATAGAGGATTTCGCTTAATGTGGGCACATTGGGACCAGACCTATTTGCCCACATTAAGCGGCTGCCCATAAAGTCCGAAATCAGTTTTTAAAAAAATTATAGTAGTTCGAAGAACAAAAGTATAAAATAAAAATGACGGAGCGCGAGCGACTTACTGGCACATCAAGCGCTGGGGGACGAGACCGATCTTGAGTTGGACGTTAGCGATGTATATACGTAGGCGTCAGCACTAAGCAGTGGTGAATCTAACCCCCGTCTACCGGGCAACCTGGGCATGTCTGACCTGCCCTGGTCGTGTGGGCCTCCTTAGTGGAAATGATAGGGTAGCCACTATGGTTAATAAATAAATAAAAAGTTTTAAAAATAGTTGTTATACATCAGGGGTGGCCAAACATTCGATCGCGGACAATTTCAAAGTCAATCATGTTAGAATTTATTTTAAGGGCCACGCGCACGAAAATTAATTAACTATTCGCCGGATTACGACCAATTGGTCAACGAAATGCAATTTCACACTTCAGCAATGCCAGATCAACAAAATAATATGTTAATTAGACTTAAGTAATTAGATTTTAAAAATTATTATTTATTATTTTATTATTTTTAGTAATAAGTAATGAGTTAATAATACTTCACTACTAATACGCAATTGCATGCGACCAGACGCTACCGAACGCGCGTCTCATTTATGTGTGTGACTACAAATTATATAAGGTGTGATTACATTAAAATCAAGACGTTTTTAGAACGCGGACGCGCGCGTTCGAATCACCTAATGTGAAATGGGTAATCGCATTTTATTAGATATTTGTAAACATCATAGTAAACTACCAATCAAGATAAATATTAAGAAATGCATTTTATTTTAACTTACTTTTTTATCCATGGTAATTGAGCTTGGTGTTATGTGTTAAGTCTACAAAAAAACTAAAATCAAAACATCCATCAAACACTATCCAGTGACAGTGCGACAACGATTAACCAATGACTATGATAACAATAGTTTAATCTACAATCTACATAATACATGTTATCATAATATGTTAAAAATAAATTATTGTGCTATAAACAATATACGCGCGATTAGTAACTACGTCATACTTGTTATCAAACCTTATCAGTGGTAATAACTGGATCCAAACAAACCAATATTTTCATGATTCATGTTGAAATATGTAATACCACAGTATTACTACAAGTCGATTTTCAAATTTTTGGTTTTTATTAAGTCAAATATTAGACCGAGTAGTCATTTTTATATATGTATGTTATGTACTTCTACATATTGTTGAATCCTGAATATTGTGGTTAGTTATTATATTTTGTAATACCTATTATTTGGTAATTTTATCTAAATTTTATATTATATCATGGTATATTATTATGCATTTTTAAATTGTTTTAAATAATATTAATAATGAATAATGATAATAGATATATATTTGTATACTTATGTAGAAGAACTAATGAACCTGGACCAGGTGCTCGTATTTGTAGCCGTCATTTTAGAGATGGGATAAAAAATCATGGGCCTACAATTCTTCTTCACCGATCAAATCAATTTAATCCACATCATTTAACACCAGGTTAAATTTAAATTAAATCACCAGTCTGATCAGATTCTTATGACCTTAATTAAATTACGACATAATTTTGACTTTTTTTTTTTTTTTTTTTTTTTTTTTTTTGGATATCGATAGCGACCCTCGGACTGTTTTCACATAACGTAAGGGTCGCTACCATCATTTATTAATAAACAAAACATTACACATTACAATAAATCAGTATACAATATAAGAGGGCTCTACCCCTCTAACTTTGCCATTTCAGCATACATTATAACTTACTAATTATCGGTTATCTGTTTCTCTTCTTCTCTCTGCTTCTGCCTTTCGCATTCTCTCAGCTTCACATTTGTATTCCATTATACGATTAATGTACGATGACACCAGATGCCACGCCTTCTTCTCTCCAAGCATTATTCCAATTATATTTCCCGTCGTTAGTTGTCAGCCAAGTTCCCCGTATAGTTGTTGTCTCCAGTTCTCAAACGCGTCGCATTCGAACAGCGTGTGTTTGGAGTCGTCAATGTCTGCATCACATAGGGAGCACTTTGGTGAATCCAATTTTTTTATTTTGCATAGGTAGGCATTGAAGCATCCATGATTCGTTAACGCTTGGGTTAAAAAATAGTTCAGTTCTCCGTGCCTTCTATTTATCCAATTTTCTACGTTGTTTATAAGTTCATATGTCCAGCGTCCTTTGTTTGTCTCTTCCCATTCTTTTTGCCATTTCGTTATGCTTATTTTTCGAGCTTCATTGTACGCCTGCCGTTTTTCATGGGAATTTGCTGCTATACATCGCTCCTCGGCCAACAGCTTAATCGGTATCATTGATGATATAAGTATGGCTGCCTCATATGATACTGTCCTATATGCCCTTGAAACTCTGAGTGCCATTATTCTTTGGGCTGATTTTATGTGTTTGACTGGGTCTCCTTTTATTTGAACATTGCTATCAGGTCTGTGGCCCAGCGCTGGCACCCAAATAGGTGCAGCGTATAGGATTTGGCTGTGCACTACACTAACTAGTAGTTTCCTTTTGGATGTAGTGGATCCCCCTACGTTCGGTAGTATTCTTGACAATGCCTGTGCTGTTTTCGCTGCTTTCGCCCCGACTATTTTTTCGTGCACTGTAAATCTTCGTCCGATATCGATTTCTACTCCGAGGTACCTTAGAGAGTTCTTTGTTGTGATTTGCTGGTCTCCTAGGACAAAAATTGGTTTACGGTAACCCCGTTTCCTTGTTAGCATTACGGCTTCTGTTTTATGCGCAGCTAGCCGTAACTTTTTAGAAATCATCCATTCGTTGACAATTCTAAGGGATTCGTTAATTATTTCCTCAAGATGTTCTATTCTCCAGGTCCTTCCAATGATTGCTACATCATCTGCGCAGCCCACCATGGTGACGCCTTCCGGCATTTCTGTGGTAAGTAAGCTCTCATACATGATTCCCCAGAGTAAGGGGCCTAGCACCGATCCCTGCGGCACTCCACTGGACAGCTTGACAACTTCGTGTTCCTCACTGTATTTTATCTCTCTATCACGAAAGTAGTTCTGTATTAGTCTTGTGAGATAGTTTGGTACATTTTTGTTTCTCATTGCATTTATGATTTCAGCCCAGGATGCGGAGTTGAACGCATTGGCCACATCTAGCGTTATCAGTACGCAAAGTTGTCTTTGGTAGATAGTTCCTTTGCCGGCTTCAGTGACCTCTGTCAAGACCCTTTGAATGGCATCAATAGTTGACCGTCCCTTTCTGAAACCGTACTGGTTTTCAGCTAGTCCAGTTCTTTCTTTGTCAAGGGCTTCTTCTATACGGCTGCATACTACTCGCTCAAACAGCTTCCCTGATGTATCTAGCATGCAGATCGGGCGATAACACGATGGTTGATCGGCCGGTTTATCTCCTTTTCGCAACAAGACCAGCCTGGCGCGTTTCCAAGGTTTAGGAAAGACCCCATCTATCATGCACTGGCTAAATATCTTTTGGAACATTTCTGGGCGTGTTTTGACTGCAATCTTCAGTACTTCGTTCGGCACGCCGTCTGGCCCGGGTGCCTTCCCCATGCGTAGCCTTACCCTTGCCGCTTCCACTTCTTGGTTTGTGACTGGAGTTATCCGCGTCGCTACTTGGTCTGTGGTCACTTCGGTGGCTGTGTGAGTTGGAAAAAGTTCTGCTACTATGGCGGGTATCAAACTCGTGGGTATTGGAGGTCGTTTCCCGATTTTGTTCATTACTATCCTGTAACCGGCACCCCAGGGATTCTGGTCAACATCATCAATAAGGTTCCTCCAACAATTGTCCTGGCTCCGCCTTATTGCTATTCGTAAATTCTTTTTGGCATCCTTATATGATCTTCCTTCTTCTTCTGCTAGGCTTCTTCTCAGTGCTTTCTGGTATCGTCTTCTTGCCTTTAATGACTCTTTCCTCAACTCTGCTATTTCATCTGTCCACCAGTATTGCGGTTTGTGGTGTTTACGTGTATTTTTAATTCTAGGCATTGAAGCGTCGCACGCCTCTTTCATTATTTCCATCAGTTCGTATGCATCTCTTGGTGTCTCCTTGTTTCTTAGGTATTCTTTTAGTTTTTGTATGTCTAGCTTCTTCCTGCACCATCCTAGTGGGACACTTTCGTTGTTTCTAATGGGTGAATCGACTGTGTAGTGAAGGTAGTTGTGGTCACTTCCCGTTTCCTCTTCTAGTACTTTCCATTCTGCTATTCGTCTCGCTGTGCGTGTTGAAGCAAACGTTAAATCGAGGATGGAGCAACTCGATCCTCTTTCGAATGTCGGTTTGTTTCCTTGATTACACACTCTTAGATCCAAGGAAGCGATAAAGGAACTGAGCTCATCACCTCTCCGGTCGTTATATGGGGATCCCCATTCCATACTTTTGGCGTTGAAATCTCCCGCCAGGATGATTTCTCCATCGTCACCTTTTATGCTTTCTTCTAGTTGGTCTAGGTATTCGATGAACTCTGTTATTGCAATATTCGGTGATACGTAACAAGAATATATCCGGATACCCCTAAATCGTATCCATACATATCCCTTGCCAGGTTTCCCTATCTGTTCTGGGGTCGATCCCATTAACAAAGCTATTGCGGCTTTGCCCTCCGTGTCTGTATACCAGTCTTCACAGGTTCTGTTTTGTTCACTTATAATTAGTATGTTCGCTCTTTTTTCGCTTGCTGTCCGTAGCATCAGCTGTTGTGCCACTTTACAGCGGTTCAGGTTAATTTGCAGTAAGCTAGTGGTCATTTTGCGGGAGATTTTCTTCCGCTCGCGCTGCAGTGCTCTGTTGTTCGCCAGGATTAGGCTTCGGTCCGACTCTGCCATCGGGTTTATTGCAGTTGGCGATCGTGTGGCCTATTTCTTTACATTGATAGCACTTCCTTTTCTCGGGGCCAGTGCACTCTCTGACTGTATGTCCCTTCTCACGACACCTGTTGCAAGCCTTCTCTCTCGCATCGAATTCTTTGATCCGGCAGTATGCCCATCCAACTTTGATCCGCTTTGCATGAATTAGCTTGGTTCCGGCTTTAAGTGGGACTCTAATTATGGCGGTTCTTATTCCGGTTCTTCCTTCTCGGATAGTGAAGTCGCTAGCGTCCTTAAGGTCGCCATCAAGTTCGACTAGGGCACTTTTGAGCTCTGCCTCGTCTATTGAGTCCTCTATACCTATGAAAATTAGAGGTATGTTCGGTGATGGACGCCTGACGCCCGCCGCTTCGCCCATCCTTATTTTCAACACTTCTGCCAGATGGTCTGCGTGCTCCTTTTCCGGAATTTCAAGTATAATGTTCCCGGATTTAGCTCTACGGGTTATTATGTCATATGTGAGTTTTTCCCTTTCCACCACTTCTTTGACTTCTCGTACCGTGTCAGCATATGACTTCTTGCCTGGAGGACGGTTGATGACTATTGCTTGGTTCTTTGGGACACGGGGAGTTTTTCGACTCTTATCGTCAGTTAGCGCCTCAACTCGCTTAGGTTGTTTCTTGTAGGCTTTCCTGTTGTTTACGACGGTGAAGCCTTCGTCGTCCTTGGCGTCCTCCGATTCTCCTTCGTCGTTATGAGTGTCATCTTTTTGGTGCTGCTGTTGCCCTTGGGATTCAATTTGTGTGCTATTCGGTTTTTCGCCACTTCTTCCATCAGTATGTTGGTTTCCCTCCCCTGGTTCTGTTCTCTTCGTGGTCTTCTTCTGAGGTATGTGGCTTTTTCCCATGGTCGAACGCTGCTGCTGCTGCTGTTGTTGCTGATGTTGATTTTGCATCCTCTCTACTTGCTCTGTCAACTTCCCAACGGCTTCACCCTGCGCTTTAAGCATTTGTCGGAGTCCCTCGATAGCAGCAGGAATCTCGAAGCGAGAGCGGTCCGGTGATAAGACTGTGTCTTCCGGAACCTGCCCTGCGCTCACCGCGTTCTCTTTGATAGCATATGTCTGAGCCCCGGTAGTTTTCATCTCTACTCGCTCCATGCATTTATCGACGTCCGTTTGGTTGCCCCTGCTTGTGGTTGGGACACTTACTTTGCCCGTGTGTCTTCCCCATTGGATCAGCCCTTTTACACTGTTCGACAGCTGTAAAATAAGTGCCTTTATTTCCCGCTTTGTGTTTGGGGCGGCGATGACCTCGGCATCCAAGTCCTTTGACAGCTTATACGTCTGTTGTAAGTGTTTAAGAAAGCGGGCGTTCGCCTCATCAAGGGTAACTTCGTTGTTGCCAGAAGTTGCCGAATTTCTCAGCTTTTGCCCTAAGCTATCCCCTTTGGTTGACTCATGTGTTTCAGTGTTCAGTGCCGTAGTGTTCCTATCCGTATCTTTGTCTCCGTTTGGTGCTGTTTTCCATTGCGTTTGCGCATTATCCGTGGTTATTGATAACGACTTCTGGGACGAACCACTCCCAGCCGCCGTCCCCTGGTGTCCGACCACCCCAGGTAGGGTGGCACCAGGACGAGACTCGTCATATTGTGATGTTGATTCCATTGTTTGCTTAGTTTGGCTAGGCCTCCACTGACAACGCCAGCCTCGCGTCGACTGTCTTTTTGCGCGTCGGTTGTCCTGATCTAGAAAGACACCGGGGGTCGATCGCTCCCCCGGTGGTGAGCTTGTCCGCGACCGCTTATTCGTCCAATCCCGATGGGTATGGCTTATTTCGCGGCTACCCTGCATATCTGCAGGGCGTTCCCCTATCCGCAACCTGGGGACGCGCCCGATGGCATGCCCATGCCTCCCGAAGGCGGGGAATCATTTTGACTTAGCTGTAAGGTTTAAGTGTAGCAAAGCCACCGTAAGTAATATAATTATTACTTGGATAAATATTTTACATAACACTCTTTTTTCTAAATTGATGAAAAAAATGCCATCTAGGCTTAAGAATAAAACATGTTTGCCAAACGCATTTAAATCATTTCACAACTGTAGAGTTATAATTGATTGTACTGAAGTTTATACATCAGTATCCCGCCAATCAATGAATATACAACGGGATACTTACAGTAGTTATAAACACAGAAACACCTGGAACGTCCTTATTGGAATTGCTCCAAATGGTGTGGTTACATTTGTAAGCAGCTTATATCCAGGCTCAACCTCAGATAAAATTATAACTTTAAAAAGCGGTATCTTAGAACAATTAGTTCCAGGTGACGTTGTAATGGCAGACAAAGGATTTTTAATTGGTGATATTTTGCCTCCTGGAGTTTCACTAAATATTCCACCTTTCTAGGATACTCCCCAATTTACTCCATAACAAATTATTCAAACTGAAATGATAGCAAAAGCTCGAATACATATTGAGAGGGCAATTCAACGAATTAAATGTTACACAATATTAGATTTTATTGCAATTACTATGCTAAAACAAGCCGAATATATTTTTAAAGTTGTTGCTGCTTTAACTAATTTGCATAGGCCACTTTTACAAGAAGTTGAAGAAAGTATGTAAATTACATGTACAATATATTCTATTTATTATGATTAATTTGTGGTAATATATTTATACTATTTATTATAATTGATTTGTTTTAATATTCTTCTTATATTTTAGGTTAGTATTTAAATTATATTCATTGATATACTTATATCATTAATATTGAATCCTGTACATTATTTAAGTAGGTAGTTTTGTAATTTAAGTAAATATGAACAATAAACTTGGTCACTTTTCTTTAGTGAATTATAAAATAGAATTAAAAATTAAAATATCAAATTCTTAAAAAAAAAACAATTTCACTCAATAGCCAAACTAATATTTGTATTCTTAATATTCTAACTATAACAAATATTTAAAAAAACTACTTATCAATAAGATAAGGTATATATTTTTCAATGAAAAATGTTTCCAAAATTTCTAAATTGTGTACCCATTTCACATCTTTTTCGATTTCTATTATTAATGCTTGTTTAGGAGTCCAAATAACCAAATAACAAAATTGACGATTGGTTAAATAGACTTGGCCTTGAATTTGGTCCCAATATGGATGTGTTTTATTTACAAAAAACCCAAGTATGCACTTTTCATCTAAGAAACAAAGAAGCAAAACGAAAATTAAGAATAATATGGGAAGATGTTGAAATTGAAAATACCGAATACCCAAAATACCTTGGTGTCACACTAGACCGAACCTTATCATTCAAACTTCATTGCGGAAACGTAAAACAAAAAACCCACGCGAGAAACAACCTCATTAGAAAGCTCACAGGAACATCATGGGGAGCAGACCCAAATACTGTAAGAACATCAGCACTAGCACTATGCTACTCAACAGCCGAATATGCTGCCCCCGTATGGGCCAGATCATGTCACGCGAAAAAAGTTGACACTGCTTTAAACGAGACATGCAGGATAATCTCAGGATGCCTCAAACCAACACCGGTCGAGGAAATACAAGTACTATCAGGAATAGCCCCACCAGATATTAGGAGAGAGATTGCATCAGAGATAGAACGACACAAACAAAAAAACGATCCCCGGCACCCACTACATGGAAAGAGCCCGCCGCAACCACGACTTAAATCCAGGAAAAGTTTCCTTACTACCATCCAACCAATCAAGAACCCCCAGAAAAAGAAAGAATCAACAGATGGAAGGAGAGAAAACAAAACACTACGAGGGAATTAAAAGAAGAGCTACCTAAAGGAAGAAACTGGAAATGGGAAAAATGGAAAGCATTAAATCGTTTAAGAACAGGAGTTGGACGGTGCAAAACTACACTCAAGAAATGGAAAATATTAGAAGACGACACAACCAACTGCAAATGTGGTGAAATACAGACAATGGGCCACCTACTACAATGCCCTCTAATCGGAACCACTTGTGATGAAAATGAGACCTACACCTGGCAAATGACAAAGCGGCAGCAGTCGTGGCTTTTTGGATGACCGAGATCTGAACGAAACGAAAGAAGATTTACAAATAATTCATTTTTTTCCTTATATAAAATATAATCATGATTTTTTGTAATTTCGACTTCAAGAATCGCATTCCTATACTTCCATGGACATTTCACTTCTACAATATGACTTGAATTAACAAGTCCATCTGGTGTAGCACCTAATAATACACTTTTTGTTAACCACAGCCCAGTAGGTATTACATTAACATGTTGGTCTTGTTCTAGTACCTTAATACCACTAACTTCATTGGTATTACCCCATTGTATAGCATGTACACCAGTAATATTATTATTTTCCAATAATGTAAATAATGACTTTGGGAATTTATTTCTTTTACAAGCAGCTAGAACTTTTCCAAAATTACTAGCTGTCAATCTATGTTGCCTATAATGAAACCATAAAGGATTTTTTTGCTGTCCTGTAGTGGCTTTAGCCAACTGTAGTATAGTACTATCATTAATATGGAGTTTAGTGAATAACAATTTTTTTATAGAAATAAAATCTTTAATTTGAACTAAACTTCTAATTTCTGGATCAAGAACAATATTACCTATAGTCTCAACTAATACCTCATTACCTTCAGATGGTTCTGGTTCAGGTTGTAACAACCAAGAAAACCCAACAGGTTCTGCTAAATTGGATAATTCCTCTTTAAAAATGTTAATATCTGTTTCTGAAACAATGGTGTTTGGAAGATCAATACTACCATGTATTTGATTAATGGTTTTAATTTCTGTAGATAAATTATTTTTCCTAACACTCCACGAACAAGCTTTATCAGTAGAGCTTAGATTATAATGAGTGTATAAAGCTAAGGCAGCTATGTAATGGCAAATAGCTGTGCCTCGAGGACATGAGCATTTAGAATTTGTAATACAATCATTATTCACTAAAATTTCAACCTTGTATGGATTACTACGCATACTGGGTTTAACCTCCCCTACAATTACACCCAGAAAAGAATCCATTTGAAATTTAAGAACATGGTTATCTTTGTAAGCGATCTCACCTCTTTTAAGTTGTTTAATATTATTTTTGAAATAGTCTGAAATTGATGTTATTGATAATAAATGATTTCCAGCCATTGCTATTTACTAATATAACTAAAAATAATAATAACAATTTCTTCTTTCAATTTTAAATTTGAATTAAGAACGATTTATAAAGGTATATTCAGTATATTCAGTGTAGACCACATTATTTGTTTGGATCCAAATCAAAATATTGATAAGGATTGATAACAATTGTGATGTCACACTAATCACGCGTATTGACAAATTAAATCCGTTATCTTATTTTTAGCTGTTGTATACCCTGGCGTCGCCGTAGAATAAACTATAAAAAACTATCGGTACCCATTATATAAAAATAAAAATAAAGAAAGAGTATCTACACACTACACTACAATCTACATGCATATACATCGGTACATATATGTCTTGTTTCTACTGAATACAGTAGATATAAGAATGTAGATGACGATTAGGTACCTAATTATTAGATACGAGGATTAAACTGTAAGTAACTTTTTTAACACGTTTAAAAAAATACACCATTTTAAAGACCGCAATTATTTATTGAATATACATTTTTTTTAATTTTTAATCTACACGACAGAATCGACACTTACAACTTAGTGATGGATAATAAAGGACGGTGTGTAAACAAATACGATATAGTGGCGGTTATAATTGATATGTATAAATAAATAAATAAATAAATAAATAAATAAATGTATATATATATATATATATATATATATATATATATATATATATATATATATATATATATATATATATATATATATATATATATATATATATATATATATATATATATATATATATATATATATATATAGGTAAATTAATGTCTTTTCGTTTGTTTTCCTTTATACATTCCTAAATGGCTAGACCGATTAAGACGAAATTTGGTACAGAGATAAATTAGATCTATGTGCAGAAGATAGGCTAAGTTAAAAATCGATAGATCCAACCCCAGGAAGTGCTAAAACAAAAATGTTTATTTATAGATGGTTGATATTAGCTTCAATAATAATAATAATAATAATTAGTAATATTATATATATATATATTATATATTATGGTTTCTATGGTTACTGGTGTTTTAGTTTAATATAAATGTGATTGAGATGGAAACGGGAACGGGAATGGGACGAAGTCGAGTATGGTGACGAGGAGGTATACATAAATATTTGCGAATTCATCGGATTTGAAAAATTTAGCCGGTCCAGCTAGTATATATATATATATATAATGTAAATAATATAAATATATTTACGAGGAATTATAAGCTTACTAAAATTACAAAATACCCGATAGTAGATTGTAATACTAATATTACAAACTTTTAACCAATATTTAATATTATTTATTAATTTGCTAAATATTGGCGCTGATTTGAAGTGAATCGGCCAAAGTGGGAGGCTAACTTCATGGTCACTATTTTTCTGCTAAAATACGGTTCTGACTTTTTTATTTTTCGACTAAAATTCTATTCGGATGAAATATTTTTCTACTAATATATTTTTAGGATAAAATATTTTTCTGATAAAATATTGTTCTGACATTTATTTATTTTCTGATATTTTACGCGCCCCCGTGGCGCCAAAGCGTTTCACCGATGCGACGCGGATGGTTCGACCTTTGGAACCCCGATATCGCAGCGACCAAGCTCGTTGTCTACGCCTGTCCCCGCCGACGGCCGACGTGTCTGTCGTCTTTCTACCGTCAACGGAACAGGTCTACGATCCGGTGTCCCGTCACCGTGATTCCGCCATTGTGTTATGTTTGGCATTCCGAACTCATCCGAGTTTATCCCGTTTCGCGTCTTGTCGTGTTCGCGGTCGTTGTGTTTTGTTTTTTGGCTCGCTTGCCACCCGGCTTATTGTTTTTTCTTTGTGCCGTCACCCGTCCGTCTTACGCAGTGCAACCCTAGTAGTGTTATTCGCGTATCGTTCGCCCGCGACGTCGAGATTGCCGTGCGAACACATGACAATCATATTCGACCGTTTTGTCATTTGTGCCTCGTTAGATACCAGGTCAAACTTGCGATTTATTATTTGTTATTATTTTGTTCGTCGACTTTAATCCGACTTAGTCAATAATACACGTATTATTATTGTTTTATTCAATTGTATTCCGCCGATCGGCTTGTGATCGTGCGCCCCATATACTAACACTAGTACGTAAGCTAATTTCTTTCTGCAGCATCGACGCAATAAACTCCCATATTATCAGTCGTCAAATTACCATTTATATATATATATATATATATACAGTAGAAATCACTATAACGAGCATCGCTTAGAACGAGATATTGCTTACAACAAGCAAAACTTTAGGTCCCGGCACGAGCACATATGATTGCATGTTAAAATATACGTTTACAACGAGTATGGTTATTACGAGTTATCGGCTATAACGAGTAAAATAAAGCTAACTTGACCCAGGGGGTGTGCACTCGATAGATATAAAAACAAGACCCATACATGTTAGTACTTACTACATACACCGGTAGCGCGTCGTTGATATCATGGAAGAATGTGCATACGAAACTTCAGCTATCCATGTCGAATTTGATAAAAATTATTATCGTTATTAGATTATAATCAATAATCATGATTATCAGTGACAATTCAAAATAAACAAGAATAATATTTCATATTATTCATTATTATTTAAATTCAATATTAATATTATCATATGGAAATGGAATAAAGACCAAATATATATTCATAGATTAGAGATTATTTATTGTATATGATAAAGATAAGTATCTATATAAAAGTTAAACAAATTAATTTATGATTGTAGTATTGAATAATTTATTTAACTTCATAGGTAATAATGCCGTCCAAAAAGTGTGCTGTGAAAGGTTGTAATACTTTAAAAAAAAGTTATTTTGCATCGCTTTCCACTTAAGTCTCCAGATGATTTTAAAATTTGGGTAAAACGAACTGGTAATGATGCTCTACTTGGATTGTAACATGAGCAAATATTCCAATCGTTTGTTATATGTGAACAACACTTTGATATGTCATGTAAAAGTCCAGGGACAAAACGTTTGAAATGCAAATCTCTGCCTACACTTAATTTACCAAGTACCAAAATAAAATAGATAAAAATATTCTGTAACATCTACATTAATGTTTATATGTTTGTGTTTATATGTGATTTTGTGATAAACACTTTAAAATGGAGTTTACAAGCCGGGTTAACAGAATTTTATATTCAAATTTCTAATCAATTTTGCTAACCTATTGGGTAATTACATATTTCATAACCTAATTAATATATATATTTTTTTTTATTAACAATTTAATATACATACATCAATTTATATACTTTGTTTTGCTTAAATAGCTCTGGGTATTGTTGAAATTGAAATTGACAATGAGAGAACCTTAGATATGACTATTTCAAATATTATTAGTGAGAAGACTGCTCCAAACAATGTTCTCCATTCAACTGGTAAGTAAATAGTAATATACCTTTGTTTTTTTATTTACAATTGAATATACATACATTAGTTGATATACTGTGTTTTGCTTAAATAGCTCTGGGTAATGTTGAAATTGAAATTGACAACGAGAGAACCTTAGATATGGTTATTTCAAATATTATTGGTGAGAAGACTGATCCAAACATGAATTGTCTCCATTCAACTGGCAAGTAAATAGTCGTATAACTTTTTTTTTTATTAACAATTGAATACAAATACATTGCATCAGTAAAATTACACTAGGTGACCCAATATAAAAAGATTGAGTGTTGTGATTTATGTTATTTTCCAGTTAACAAAAAACCAAGGTCTCTTTTGAAAATGGTTGGTACGACCAAGCAAAGTGACTTATGTTATCAAGCTAAAAAACTATATGCTGAAGCAAAATTATTACAAAAAAAATCCAAAAGAATAAAAAAACCAAATATAGTGTTAAAAAACCGGCTAAAATTAGCAGAAAATTTTGCAAAAAGAAAAGATTTTCAACATTTTTCTAAATATTTAAATGCTTCATCAATAAAATTTTTTGAATCGCAAGTTAGATGCCAAAAAAGAAAACCCAAAGGTAGAAGATATGACATAAACGACAAAGTTTTAGCATTGTCGTTTATATAAAACTTCACCAAAAGGCTATAGATTTTTATCAACTTTATTTGCACTACCATCACGAAAAACCTTGTCTGGATTACTAAACAAAGTACCTTTTCATCCTGGAATCAACCCACATATTATTGAAAACCTAAAATGTCAAGTAAGGAATTTAAAAGAAGTTGACAAAACATGTGTTTTATTATTTGATGAAATGGCTCTAGAACCTGGTTTAACGTATGATAAAAAACATGACATTATTTTTGGATTCGTAAATTATGATAAAGATACAACCTCCGCTCAGTTTTCAGATCATTTTCTTGTTTTTATGTTAAGGGGAATAAAGAAAAAGTGGAAGCAGCCGATTGCCTACTACTTTTGTAATGGTACTACGAAAACTGATCGTTTAGTGTTATATTTAAAACAAGTTTGTTCTAATATCTTTACAACTGGTTTAAAAATAGTTGCTACTGTGTGCGATCAAGGCGCCACAAATGTTGCTGCAATTAATAAGTTAAAAGAAGAAACCAATAAATATTGTATGCGTCAACAAATTGAAAATCGGTACTTCGATTTTCTTATACAAGATTTTGAAATAGTACCAGTTTTTGATCCGCCACACCTGTTGAAGTGTGTAAGAAATAATCTTATGACAAAAGATGTCATTTTTACTTATCGCGGTGAAAATCATAGAGCATCATGGAGACATATCAAAACTTTATATGAATTTGACAAAAAAAATTGAAGTGAATAGCCTAAGATCGTTACCATCATTAAGAGATGAACATATTTATCCTGAAACAATGCAAAATATGAAAGTTAAATTGGCGGCTCAAGTATTTAGTCAGCGTGTTGCATCAATACTAAGACTCTTAGTGAATTATAGTAAGAAATCCATACATTGTATAACTTAATAGAAAACTAAATGATTTTGTTACTTTTCTTTTTAGCACCAGATAATAGTTTAAGTGATGCCAAAGGAACGTCTGAGTTTTTATACTTCATGGACCAGGTATTTGATTTAGTAAATGGATCAACTGTAGTACCTGAAAAAGGAAAAACTTTAAGATGTGCAGTGACAAAAACTTCAGCTCATGTTGAGTTCTGGAACGAAGCAATAAAAGTTTTCAATTCAATGAAATTTATTTCTAAAGATGGAAAATTAAACACTCCTCCATGTGTTAAAAACTGGGCTATGACATTACGGTCGTTAGGGTATATTTGGTGTAAGCTAAATTCAAATTTAAAATTTTTATCACTTAGGAATATCAACCAAGACCCGCTTGAATGCACATTTGGTGCAATCAGAAGTCATGGAGTACGTAATATAAATCCAACAACTATACAATTTGTAAGTTCGTTTAAAACATTGTTGATCAATAATTTTTCCTCAATTAAATCTATAGGAAATTGTGAAATAACTGATACTGGCGATGTCTTAGATAATCTACAACAATTTCTCACAGTTAATGAAAATACCAATAATTGCAATATATATTTTAATGACCCAAATGAATTGAATTTACCCTTATTTCACAATATTTCTAAACCAATTACCCAGATTGGTGATATGACTATTGGGTATGTAACTGGGTATTTGGCTTGTTCTATTATGAAAATTGTAAAACATTGTAGGATTTGTAAAAGTAAATTGATTTGTAGTGATAGGAAAAATCAGTTAATCGCTTGCAGAGCATATACTGTAAACAATTTAACAGATCCAACCAAAGAATTTATAAATGCAGTTAAGGATATGCTTAATATATGCACTGACATTTTACCAAAAATATGATTTCAAAAACTTATCGGACAAAAATTAAACTTTCTATTTGCAACTTACTCTGATTTAAGTAGTTTTGAATGTCCTATACATGAATTAAAAGAAATTATCAAGATAAAAGTTGCAACATTTTTACTATTTAATTATTGCGAAAAAACAAATAAAATTCTCTGAAGCCTGGATAGAGTTCGGTTAGTGATTTCGCGAAAACGTCGCGGTACGAATTTAAAAGCGACAACAGCCGTTCGAATTCATTTTCGGTTACACTCTGGTCGACGACGATATCGGAGCGCTCGATCGGTAATCTCAGCGGTTCGTCGGCGTCCACGAGAGCTACGCGTACATCGGAGACGTCCGCGACGATATTTTCCGACGTTACACTCGGATTAATGACGCCCAGCGTCTCAATAACGAGCTCGTTGTGTTTATAATAATTGACGTGCGACAGTAGTATATATGTACCAATCCTGGCGCACTTTTGATATTTATTGATATTTTTCACTTAAAACTAATTAATTGATATTTTTCACTTAAAACTAATTAGTTGATATTTTTCACTTAAAACTAATTTATTGACATTTTTCACTTAAAACAAATTAATTGATATTTTTCACTTAAAACTAATTTATTGATATTTTTCACTTAAAACTAATTTATTGATATTTTTCACTTAAAACTAATTTATTGATATTTTTCACTTAAAACAAATTAGTTGGTATTTTTCACTTAAAACAAATTGTTGAACTTTTTCACTTAGTTTTTAAAAAATATTTATATTATGGTCTGTGGTCTTTTTCACTTAGTTTATTTTTCTCTAATTAATTATATTATGGTCTGTGGTCTTTTTCACTTAGTTTATTTTTCTCTAATTATTTAACATAATTATTTCAAAATGTTTTTGAAATAATAACATTTTTATATTGAAATTCAACATAAAAATTAAAATTTTGATTTCTGGAGTTCCCCTGTATAAAAAGTCCCTTCAATAATTTCACCATCAATATCTTTTATTTTATAAGTTATAGGAGATGTATTCACAATTTCGTTTATTATAAATATTTCACGAGTCCAATTAGGATCATATTTATAGGCAAATTTTTGTTTAAATCTGGTAATTCGAACCCTGTCTCCAACTTTAAATTTAATTTTCTGTTTCGATTTATTTTTTTAAGAGAATACCTTTCTTAAAACCTCACATTCATTACTCTTTTTAACTTCACAAGGTTTCATTCCAATAGTTCTATGAATGTCTTTAAAATTATATTCATACAACAAGGATTGTAAATTATGTATCCATTTTTTATTGTTTTGTACTTCGAAATGTATTCTCATCTTTCCGTTGAGTGTTCTATTAAATCGCTCGATTATTGATGATTTCTCTTCGTTTTGAGTATGATGCATTTTAATCTCATGTTTTTTTAACATTTCTTTAAACAATTTATTTTCAAATTCTAGTCCTTTATCGGTATGGAGTAAAACTGGAGGGTTATGGTTTTGTATTTTAGCTTCCTTTAATATTTTTTCAAAAGCTTGGGATACACTTTTTCCGTCTTTCTTTTTAAGTGGATAAGACCAAGCAAATTTGGAAAAAGTATCAATTACATTTAACATATAAGAATAATTATCGTTTTCTTTCTCATAGTTTTTCATTATAACTAGATCAGCAGCCCATAGATCATCAATACCCTTGGTAAATATTTTTCTTTTCGGAAATCGTTTCCTTACAGGTTTGTGAAGTTCTTGAGCTATTGAAAGTTTATCCTTTGCCTTTATTTTTTGGTTGTTTTTAATTTTTTCTTCATCTTTAAGGGGCCTCGCTACCACTGGATTCTAAGGAACATTTTATAGGCAACTTCTTAAACATTTAGTAGTCAGCCTTGTCGTTGTGTTAGTCGTAAATGATCGTTAGTAGTAGTAACCTGTATACATCAATATTCTACTCACCGCATCGTCCATCTCGTAATCTTATCTTGAGCGACGGTCGCGCAGTGTTATCTTGATTCTTGAAATGACATATTGTCTATTGACTACCTACTACGTTTATTTTTAGTGTCTGTACTGTATTTATTTGTATAATAATAATAATAATTTTATATTCATTTATTGCATTATTTTGACACACCTGTCCGTGTGAAAATTTTACAAATTAATTAAATAATTGAATATTATTCAATATTCATGCTATTTTGAAACGTTACATTATATAAAAGTTCCCAATTATTTGCAGGTTATTTGAACAAGTTCTACTGAGATTATGATACAGGTCATTTAATATAATATATAGGCTATGTAGGTATTACGTCGTCTCAGAATGAAAAGGTTCTAACGTAGCTTTTGTCATTGTTCAGGGGAACGTTTTTAAGTTAAAAGTTGAATAACTTTTTTACCATAAACGCATAAAGACTAAATTACAAACATTTTGTCCAGCATCAATAACGTTCTAAAGAACACAACTTTGCCCGTAATTTGTTTTTACCGCAATTATTGATGAAGTAAATAATAAAAAACTAAAATATTGTTTTTAGAATTAAAAGGTTTTACGTGTAGAACTTTTTCATTTTGAAAATAAAAATTATTAAGTCAGTTAGAGCCTTTTCATTCTGAAAAAATATATCAATGATTTAGTTAGAACTTTTCGATGCTATTAGATAGCTAATGATCAGCGCCAATTTTGGTTTGCACCAGCGTTTTTAAAACGTCGATTTACATATATTTCAATAAAAAAAATGCCAAAATTTAGGGTGTCCCGTAAACTAGAAATATACCAACCTATTAAATCTTACTATGAAGTCGACTGTCTACGTCGGGTAAAACAGATTTATATTTATATTTAGATATAACGCCTAAATTTTTGAGTTTTTTTTAATATGCACTAATTACTAGTGTAGTAGAAGTAGAACGTATTAGATTCTGAACGAAGTGAAGAATGTATTGATTTTATTATTACGTGTTTTTTTTTTGTCTGTGTACACAATAACTAGTCGAAATAATGCTTCGATTTTAAACTTCATGTGTGGTTTTCGGTAGCAAATCTTATATCGGAGGTACCTTAGAAAGTTATAAAGTTTTTCTATGTTTTTAATGGAATTAAATACGGTCTTTTCTTATAACATATACCCCTCCCCTCGAAAATTCCTGGGCACGGCACTGATTATATAACATAATTATATTATATTATTATGTGTTATAACTTATATGTTTTGTGTTATTTTATGATATAGGTAATTTAAATGTTTGAATTCACTAAAAAATATATTCTACAGTCTATAACATTATTGTTACAACATCTACATTATAATATAAAAAACACTTACAGAGTTTTATCTACATTTGGTCGATTCGCGGTGTGGAGGTGTCTAATTGAATTTATAAATCCTCTGTGTTTTTTTCTTTTAGATAGCGGAACTTTAGATTTTGGTATATATTTAAGACTCATTGTAAAATAATATTTAAATAAAATAATAAAATCGAAGTTGACTAAAGGCCAGAGGGTAAAGTCAGAAGTCTTGTCGACTGTCGATGTCGAATAATGGCAATAATGATATTATTTCTAAATAACACTAAATTATAAGTATTTATAGATGCGTTATCTGAATTTTCTAGGAACACGACGTCGCGACGCGCTGGTAATATTTGATATGGTCGGTAGCGGTACGGAGGGATCTTGCACGCACTCACACGCACATGTCAGAATTCAATTTTGTGATTGCAAAAAAAATGTTTATTTTTCACTCAAACCGACAACTCTAATTCCAACAATACGTCGCAACTATTATCACGATTTTATTTCTGACAAATTATTCTAATTAACCACAACATGTATGAGGGATCGATCAAGGCACATTTTTATAATCGTACTTAGATGATTAAATACTAAAGTTTGAAATTTTGCAAATTTTTGTAAATTTTAACAACATTTAATGCATTCTAAATAACAAAAATTAAAAATGTGGCTCGATCGTTCCCTTGATCATATTACGGAGAATTCGAATATTTTTTCAGAATGAAAATCGTGATAATTGTCAACGAGTTTCGTTGGAATTAGAAACAGTAGTTTTGACAAAAAAAACGCGTATTTATGAGGCCCCTTAAGTGGTTGAATAAATTTACTTTTATTTGTGTTACATTCAACACATTTTTCTGAGATTCTCCACCTACCATTATTCGTTTGAACTTTTTTTGCATCGATATTTTTTGTTTTTTCTTACATTTCAGACAATGTATAATTTCTTTTAAAATACCATCCATTTTATAATAGACAATCTTAAATTTTATCGAATTTCTCTAATTGAGTTTTGTATAATATCGTATACAAATTTGTTACTTGAAACTAGACAAATATAGCAAACAGTACCATCTGATACATCTCCATCAAAATCAATATTCAAAATGACTGTGTGTTTAGAACCTGATATACTCACAGGTTGTCTAGTCAGATTTATAACGAATAAAGGTTTAGAATTCTTAAACTGTTCTGGATCTGTGTAGATTAAAGGGAGTTCTCGGTATGTTTTGTAAAAAACTTTTTTGTAGTCTCCAAGCATATCGTAAATATTGCCAAATTTATCGTTTTTGAAATCGATATTCAACATCTCTTCTGGATATTTTTCTCCGTTTATTTCAAAGTAAATATTTCTAACATTACAGTGATCAAAATTACTTGATTCTTTTAGTTGAGTATTTCTGTTTGTTTATAAACCTACAATCCCAAATAAAGGATCATGAGAATTTCTATACATGTTTGTAATATCAAGAGTACACTTCTTTCCACTCAATTTTCTTACTTCAATACATTTAATAGTTTTAAAATCCAAGAAATAATTATTTTTTTCTGATAATTCAACCAATTCATTTATTAAGAGGGTTTTACTCATACTATCATATTTAACTACACGAAAACTATGTAACGGTATACCGACTGCCCTCTAGCGGCGTAATTTCCCCGATATCTAAACCGCGACATGTATCCTCCAGTACCGCGCTCTAGCGGTAATAACTACCCATCGTCAGGGCAAGCTACCGAAGCACCGGATCAGCAATAACAATAGATGGCGTAGATGACCAAACTGTTTTAACGAGCCACCCGAATCAATTAATAACTTGCGTAATTAATTGATTATTGCAGAAATTATGGTCATTATCATGAACATAATTTTATGCAAATACCTTAACGGCTCCCAGTCTACCCATAATCCAAACTAACACCGACGAAGACACTAAACAAACGGACAAGATTACGGCCGACTAATATGCGCTCTCAGACGAAAACCATTTAAAGATTACCGGTCAAACACCGTAAAAGCAAGCCTTCGCGCACTTATAGCCTCGTACACAGTGGGCTATTGTACTCTCCACGGTATATCTCATAGATATAAAGTCCAGGAGAGTTTCAGTAATTCACTGTGTCCCTTCGCCGCCACCGACCGTCAGTTTGCCGCACCAGTTCGCCGCCACTGACCGTCAGTTTGCCGCACCAGTTCGACAACGGCCGCCCGTCAAATAACAGTGCGCCACCGTCCGTCGAGTCACAATCGATTCCGATCGCCCTTTCAAGCCACGAGTGCCGTGTGTTATCGTCACTAATAGCGGAATATCTTGTTGACGTCGTGTGCCGATTGCTCATTGCCAGTTCGTCACCGACCTCCAAGTATTCCGCGTCGCGGTCCAGGACCAAGTCCGTGGTCATCCGCCATCCCGTATTCGGTACCAACGTTGAGTGCCGATCGCGTAGTGCCTGTTCGTCACCAACCGTCGGTATTCCGTACCACAGTGTCGTGTTTTCGTTGTAATCGAGTTTTCCACGGTATATTGTATCGATATAAAGTCCAGGTCAACTCGAATCGCTTTGCTTGCTGTAGTTTAAGACTTATATTCACGTAAAAATTAATCTCTTTTATATCATATTAATGTTGTGTATTTGTATATTATTTTGTATTATGTATTATGTGATCAAAAAATTGTAAATAACTTGAATAAAAAAGAAATATATCAATTATCATATTAACTAGTGTTAATAAACTTTTTTGTACTAACATCTGGCGTCCCGCGTCGGAGTTAGTTACAACTAATCCTAAAATCCTCAATAATAATTTTTCCATCTGTTGGCATTTTTTTATCAGAATTTTCTTCTTTGAATAATGCATCATGATCATGATTTCGTAAAGTGGATATGTTATATCCTCAAAGAAACCCAAACCGAAATCAGACAAATTGCCATAAACATTAAATTTTCCCCCTCCTTTAAATCTGGATTGATATCCTGAGTTTATAGTAGGACCAAGGTTATTATTTAAAGCAAAACCAACAACCCCTTTCATATTACTTGTTATACCAGGGTTTTCGATTTCCTCAAGTAATGTTCCATGTTTTTTCAGTTGGATGTTGGAAAACAGTTTGCTTGGAAAACCATTCTCTAATTTTATATTGCTATTAAGTGGATATTCAGTATCGTCTAGTTGTACAACTTTTCCGGAAATGTTAAATTTTGTGGATTTTAAGTCTAGAAAACAATCACTTCCATCTATTGAGAAAATTGTCTTCCTATTTTCAGTATTAAGGTTTAACACAGAAGTTGGGTTGAAATCTCTATATTCAGCCCGGATAATATTATCATCATACTTTTCAAAAAATTTTTCCATTTATTATACATATATATTTTTTTTTAACAAAAATTCTGAACCGGGCAAAAAATCCGGTTTGAAAAAGAAATTCTAAACCAGGCAAAAAATCCGGGTTAAAAAAAGAATCTTAAACCAGGTTTATATTCATTAGTTTGTAATAGTATAAAAATTTTAAAGATTTTCTCTTTAAAATTAACAATACATTTTATTATAATCTTTTATAAATTCCAAACACAAATGACCACAAATAGGTGGATCATTTTGGATATTAGTAGGTTTTTTTTCCCTAAATATTTAACAAGTTCTGTAGGTGGATTAAATTCTCCATATGAGTCGAAATAAATTTTTAAATTTCCTTCTTTTATCCATGCAATCCAATGTGAACCTTTCTCTTTAGAATCATTTAAATTTAATATACCACTTTCATTTGTCCAAGGTTTTAAAGGAAGTTCGTTTCTCATGAAACACCCTCTAAAATATTTATTTTTTTCAGTAAATTTTAAGATATCAAAATTAATCAATGCTTTTTCCCCATATTTTTTAACAAGGAAATTAACAGATAGATCTACTTTTTGATTGTTTTTTTTTCTCTTCAAACCTGAGCCAATATGTAATGTTTTAACATTTTTAATAATTTTTTCCAATTCCTGATTGTGTCGAATTGTTTCTTTTTCCATTGCTTTTTTATGTTTAGTTTCTGAATAACTATCCCAAATAGCAGATCCTCCTTGAGCTGCAGCAGCAGCTGTTGCAATTCCACCAAATAAAAGAGGAAGAAATCCACCTTCTTTTATTTGATTAAATTCCAATTCTAATCGGACTTCTTTATTTTCTTTTTTGGCTTTTTTTAGCATATTTATTTGTGTATTGGTTAAATTATATAGTTTTCCCTCACCTATTTGATAAGGTTTTAAAAGGATTGTAACATTTTTTTTCTGTTCATGAGCAAAATTAATTTTCTAATTTTGATAATCATTTAGTTTAAGTTTCATTTATTATACATTTTCTTTTTTTTTTTAAAATTGATCCCATCCCTAATTTTCGTTTTGTTTTCATGATGTTTGTTGTAACCCATGCAGCAGATTTTTCACCTAAGGACACAATTGGATCTGAAAATCTTTCCCAAGCTTTATGTTCTAAAATCAAATCAGCTTTATGTCTAGATTTAGTATCTTTATTTTTTTCATAGTAAATATCGTGTTCTTTTGCTGCTTCATCCAGTTTATTAACAGGTTTTTTATTTATCTTTAATTTTGTACCAGGACCTAAGTAGTTATAAGTAGGCCAATGCATTTCAGGTATAAATTTACTGTTTAAAATATGATTGATAAGACCTTCCCCTTTAATTAGTTTTTTTGCAAACATTTTATAATTTTGATAAAATACTCTGTACTTTTTGGGGAATCAATCAACTTTTCCATTTCATTTTTGAAAAAGGTTACCATACCTAGTTTTTCATTATGAAAATTATTATTTCCTGCTCTTTCTTCTTCGGCGATTTTACACAATCGATTTATTATTTGGTTTAAATTATTTATATACATATATTCTACAGGATTTTCCGTGTAATATTTTTAACCTTCTCCAACATGTTCAGATGGTTTTTTCATTTCATTCCAAATATTTTTAATTATTAGATTATATTTATTAGAACTGGATGATTTTGGTTTTCCTGTTTTTTTATCGTTTTTTTTTGATATATCGAGTCGGTTTCTAATAATATTTTTTTATATGTTTTTAAATCCTCATCTGTATACGGTAATATAATATTATTTGTTTCATCCCATAGATTTGACTCTGTTAACAAGTTCCACAATCCTTCTGTTCCTGTATATTGATTCTTGTTTAAAATAATATCGTTGCCGTTAAAATTTATTGCGTATTTTCCAATTGCATGACCTTTTTTATTGGTAGTTTTATTATCATAAATCCAAATTCCAAAAGCTTTATCTCTTAGATCTATAAGTTTCTGTGCGGCGATATTGCCTAAATGTGTTGTTTCTGGTGTTTTTATTGTTTGATTTTCTTCATCTCTTGTTGGTATTTGAAAACTTGATATCATTTTCGGTTTGTTTTCTGTATGGATTGGTTGTTCTATTATAGTCGGGGACACGAAAAATGATCGCTGCCCGTCACGCGCCAAGCGGCTGTTTTTCTTAAGTGGCTATCAAATTACCAAACTAAAAGCCCGCTTTTTTTTGAAATATTTTCATACATTTATCAGAATTTAATAACATGGTTATTTTGTTATAGTTAA
Source organism: Therioaphis trifolii (assembly GCA_027580255.1). Taxonomy (NCBI): domain Eukaryota; kingdom Metazoa; phylum Arthropoda; class Insecta; order Hemiptera; family Aphididae; genus Therioaphis; species Therioaphis trifolii. The sequence continues at coordinate 114,351 of JALBXZ010000108.1, forward strand.
TTTTTTAATAAGATATGAACAAATAAATAATGTACATAATGTAAAAAAAGGTAAAATATTTTTAACAGTTAATAATAAATAAAATATAAGTATAACATAATAATGAAATAATAATTTTTATTCTAGTTCTTCAACGTCGTTTTCGCTGTTTCCGTCAGTACCGAAATCACTGTCATCAGATGCAAATGTTAAAATCATTGGCTCCATCAAACTGTCTCTCAATATTTCCTTTTCGTTATCTTCATCTTGAATCTTCTCAGCATGTTCAACACATTTCTCCCAGTCACTTTTTGATACCGAATCCAACGCCTCGTTTGTAAGTCTTTCGACGTCCACCATTTTTAAAGTGTTATTTTTTTTTGCCACTTCACTTTTGACTTGCGCCCATATGAGTTCGATAGGGTTATACTGGCAGTGATATGGTGGTAGCCGAATTACTTCATGTCCCATCGAATTCACGATTTCGTCTAACTCGTACCTTTTAAACGACGGTATTAACAATTTAAGTCGTTCACGCAATTCAGCTAATGTTTCTAGTGGTGAAAAATTAACGCCTTGATTTTTCAGCCAATTCTGCACATCAGCTTTCCGAGCATTACATTTTGGGTAGTTGTTAATATACGTGGAATGATATGGTGCGTTATCCATAATAATAACGCATGGTTCGGGAAGTAGCTTTAACATATCTACAAACCATACTTTAAAAACATCGGCGTTCATTGACGAATGATAGTCAATAGAATTTTTCGCTTGACATTTAAAAACTAATTTTGCCCCTTCTATGAACCCGTATCGAGATGACCCAGCGTGTGTAATAATTAGACGACCTCCTTTACCGATTGGTACTTTTAACCCTTCTGTTCCTTCGTTATTTTGCCAAATATGAGATCGTGAATGATTCTGATTTACCCAGGTTTCATCTAGGTAAATCACTGGTCGACAATCTTTCATTTGTCGAAGTGTACAAATGTTACGTAAAAATTTACAACGTAAAGCAACAATATCATTTCGTTCCAATAGCATTTTTCGACCATCATTACATTTTTTAAATGAAAAATTCAAGTTTTTTAATAGCCTTCTGACTGACCTAACGGATCCCTCATAATTTGGCATTTTTTTTAAGTTCGTTTAAGATTAATAAAGCAGTTGGATATTCACCTTTATCGTAAAACGAATGTACCGTTCGACGAACTACGTCAGCATCAAAATCATCGATTTCCGTACATTTCTTTTGACGCTTATATAATTTTCGTGGTGATTTAAAAGATGGTCCTTCCTCAACATCCTGTTCTGTAGATTTTTTGGCTTCTACACATATACGCCTCAGCGTTATATATGAAACGCCACAAGCTTCAGCAGCGACTTTTTGGCTACTTTTGAAAAAGTCTGGTGTCAAATCTTTCTTCTCCGACAGCATTTTAATGAAATTATAAACATTATATATTATTTTTTTGCTTTGGCTATGAGTGTCTCGATCTTTAAACGACATTTTATATATAAAAAAAAAACGGTTTATCAAATAAAAATATTCACAATTTATAAAAACGTGGCACGCACAAAATATATGTTTACTACAGCACAGTGTACAAACGACAGAACAGACAAAACATTGTACGACTGTACAACTGTGCATGCAGTCCCCCTTCAATATTTAATGTCTATTTTTTTATAAAGGATATGAGGAATACAAAATAATTGAAAGAACTACTGCTGGCCTACCCTATAAAACCGGTTACCGCTCATTATTCGTGCCCGTGAATACGATACGTATCGGCAGCGTGACGGTACAAATTTGAGAACCAATGGCTACATGAGTGGGTACGAACAACGGGTCGCGGGTACCAACGCTCATTTTTCGTGTCCCCGACTATAATGTTGATGTTTTTACAGGTACCAATTCTGTGTGTGAATCAACATCTGTTTTGTTTACAGCATTTTTTATGTCTCTTAATACTTTCACTACAGGTTCGAAAGCTTTTTCTTTTCTTATTTCGTTATTGATTTCTCTTTGATTTGCATTTTTAAAATTATTTTGTAGTTTTTCTCTAATTTTTAATACTTGTTTGGTTTTCTCTATTTTTTCCTTGTCCTTATCATTATTTAAAGTATTTGGTTTAAACATCTCACTATTTTGAAGACCTCCTCCTTTTCTCATTTGTTTTGTAAGATTATTCTGAATTTTTTTAATATCACTATCATTCATTTATAATAGATATATTTAAAAAAAAAAAAATATCTAAATTATATTACAACATAAACGTCTTACGTAAACCTAAACATAAACATCTTACGTAAACCTAAACATTAACATCTTACGTAAACCTAAACATAAACGTCTTACGTAAACCTAAACATACACATCTTACGTAAACCTAAACATAAACATCTTACGTAAACCTAAACATAAACGTCTTACGTAAACCTAAACATAAACGTCTTACGTAAACCTAAACATAAACGTCTTACGTAAACCTAAACATAAACGTCTTACGTAAATTTTAACATAGTTTTTTCTCTAGTTTATTATATATATGATTATCTATAACATCCAGAGAAATGTATCCATATTTTATTTCCCAACAAAGTGCACAAAATTTGAAAAATGTTTCTTTAGATAGAGTTGAACTATAAAAACTTTCCCAAATTTTACTTACGTAGTGTTTTTGTTGTTTAAAAATAAACAAAAAATTTAAATTATTGCGTATCAATTTTAAATCACTCGAGCTAAAACAATGAGTTAAATAAATACAGGAAATATTTTTATGTCTGCCTCTGACAAAATATTCCTTTACTAATGATTGATCTTTTTCCAAAATCCAATCATCAAAAACAACTAGACTATTTGTTTGACATTCGTCGACAGGTACTATATCTTGATCAGAGAAATGCGAATCAATATTAAAATTAATATCAAATATTTTTTGTAAAAATTTATACACTGGTTGTTCAAGATTTTTTGAGAACACATATAGATGTTGATAATCAACCCAATACTCTGTGATAATATTCCTTAACAATGTAGTCTTACCAGAACCAGAACCTCCAACAATTAAACATCGAATAGGAACAGGAAGTAAAGAATCGTTTTTATTTAGAGTTTTGGTTTCAAAAGGATAAAGCTGGAAAATATATTTTTTCATATTTATTATAGAGTTTTTAAATATTCTTGGAATATTTAAAAGAATATATAAACAAAGGTATTTTACTCAAAAATGACTAAATGTTTTGAGTAACCATTACTCAATTTTTCCAAACCTTTATAAATTAAAGTGAACTTCACTGGATTCGAGTTCATTTCTTCAATATCATTAACTGTAAATTTTTTAGAAAAGTGGTCTGGTAAAATTACTTTTAAATTATTATCTAAAATTACTAATAATTTTTGCCCATACTTTGTCATAACAATTTCAAAGTTTTTTACCTTATATTTTTTTCCAAGTTCCAAGTTTTTTAATGAGATGAAGTATGTGTTTGAATTTAAAAGTGTTTTATAGTTTTCCATTTATTATACATTTTTTTTTTAAATACAATATGCATATTAATGCATATTGATGCATATTGATGCATATAAAAATTCTTAATCCGGATTTTTCATCCGGGTTGGTTAGAATATTGGCAACCAGGTTTATATTCATTAGTTTTAAAGACTAAAATGAAGCAGAAGATTTTCAGGATTGGTTAACTATTTTTTCTGTTGAGGTCTAATAAATCAAGATAAAAAATTGGATCTTTGAGTAGGATAAATTCGTTTCCATTTTGATCGAAAATACTGATGTTTATAGTTTTAATTGTTTTTAAGCTTACAGGAACATAAAATATTTTCTCTGGTCTTACAAATATTTTATTAGAATCAAATAAAAACACGAATAAAAGTTCTTCCTCTACATGGTGAATATTATTAACAGAGGAGAACGATTTTTCAATTATGTTGCAATGAATTTCTAAAGGTGTAATAATTATGTTTTCATATATAGGTGATAAACCTTTATATGACCTTATAGAAATATTTTTCTTATTTATTCCAAAACATTTGTTTAAATTTTCATCAAGTTCGAAATATTTATCAGATTCAATTAATATGGTATAATTATTTAAAAGAGATATTTTCATATTTGTTGGTATAATTTTATTTAATTCTTCTATTGTATAATAACCAGATTTTATATTGTATTCAGTGTTATCCATATAAATATTTCCCTCTAATATCCACATTTTATTGTTTATAAATTTTGATGTTTTATTACCAATATGAGTGATTTCTACATCAGAGTGTCGTAATTCATAATGGTAATTTTCCACTCCTAAAATCTCTTTTAAATAATCTTCGAATATAAAAGAGATGTTTGAAGTAAAATGTATAATATTATTTTCATCTAATTTTATTATTGTTCTATTATAAGTGGTATTTTTGTTTAGCTCATGTTGAAATTGTTTTAAAGAATAAATGCCTTTTTTTATCACAAATTCTGTGTTTAAAATTACAAATTCTATTTTGTCTTGAAGTTTATATTCTTTCGTTTTAATAACACAATCTCTGTCTAATCTGATAACAGGAATATACCTGATTTCTATTTCACTTATTTTTGAGTAATCTAATTTTATATACTCTAAATTCAAATATTTGCAGAAATTCTCATCTAAATGATAGTAAGTATTACATGTTATTTTAACTATATTTTCCTCTGAAAGACTTATCACAACAGGATTAATTTTTTTGTTTAACTGTTCAATTGTATATCTGCCTGGCTCCACAGTAACTATTATACCGCCAATTGTAATTATATCTGTTTCAATTCTGATTAAATTATGTAAACCAGTAAATGTTAAAGCCTTAAGTCCTAGTAAAAAATTACCAGAATTAACCAAGGGACGTTCTAAATGTATACTATTATTTTTAATTTTTATTAAAACCATCTATTATTTATAATATATAAATATTATTAAAAAACTAATATTTAAATAGTAGATAAGTAAATAAATAATAAAAAAATAATTAATCTAATATAATTATTATTAAAAAACAACTGAGTATTTAATTCGAATGATGACCTACTTTCGTTATCTTTTGTATGACGTCATACAAGCGATAATTACTCAGTTGAGTTAAAAGGAAATAAATGTAAATGCAATAAATTGACAATCACCGCACAAAAAAAAAATTTGAAAAATAAAAAAATATATCGTATAATAAATGACAGATATGAATATGAATATGAATATGAATACTAAATATCATCCTAAATACTGTGTAGTTTCTGACACAAATATTGCTTATAAAAATTGGTCAAAACATTGCCAAACAAAAAAAACACAAAAATAATGATCCTAATAATACAATTACAATAAGGATTCGTAAGAAAACAATAACAACAACCAAGAAACTTAAAAAACAAAGAGTACCTAAAGACCATAGAGTTTTCTATAAGTTCAGTGAAAAACTCTTTAATAAATCCAAAAAAAATCGATCTGTTATCTTGGAAAAAGATACTGCCTTTAACAGCAGAGTTAAAACATTCACAATTAATAATAATTTCGGGTTCAAAGATACTATAAAATTTATGAATCATGTAGAAAGAATAGTTTTAGGTAAAATTCAAGAAGGATTAAATAAACAACATGGTTTAAAAGTAAATTTTATTTTGCATTGTATACACCAGAGAAAAATTCCTGGTACAGAAACCATGGAGTATAAGGACACACATTTTAAAACAAAGAATAAAATAATATTGAAAACAACTGATCGAAGTGATTACTATCTTGGAGTGAAAACTAAATTAACGAATGAAATGCAAGAGTTTCAAATTAAACAATCACAGTGGTGTCTTCAAAAAATTGTCTCCTTGGAATTGTGTATCAATAAATTTATACCTTTAAGAGGTGCTTCGTATATAGAACTTCCAAAATTTATTCAACTTAAACATGCCGTTATAAATGTGAAAAATGAGGATAATAAATGTTTTCTTTGGGCCTTACTTTCTGCATTATATCCAGCTAAACATGATCCGCAGAGAGTTTCCAAATATAAAAAATGGAAAAGTGTGTTTGATAAAGAATTCAAAGATATTGAATTCCCTGTTAAATTAACAGATATACATAAAATAGTTGATAGATTAAATATTTCTATAAATGTGTATTGTATTGATGAGTTCAAGCCAGTAATTATTCCTCTTAAAATAACTAAAATTGAGAAGGAGAAACATATTGATTTGTTGTATCTTAAAGAGAAAAATAATGAGCATTATTGTTGGATAAAAGATTTATGGAAACTAGTAGGACATGATCAAATTTCCAAAGATGGACATAAACGTTGTCTGTGTAAAATGTGTTTAACCAGTCATAAAACACAAGATAAATTAAACGAACATAAAACTTACTGTATGCATAATAAATGTACCAAGGTCGTTTTACCCAAACCTTCCAATAATATTGTTCAATTTTCTCATTATAATCATTCTTTAAAAGTACCTGTTTCGATTTACGCAGACTTTGAGTGTATGTTAGAAAAAATACAGAATTTTCAACCTTGTGATAATACTTCGTATATAAACCCATACCAAAAACATACTCCTATAAGTTTCGTATTCTATATAAAATACTCTGATGGGAGTTTTAAGAAAAGTGAAGAATACTTTGGATTGGATGCACCTAAGGTATTTGTTCAAAAAATAAAAGAAAAAGCTCTTAATATTGCTGAAAATTATTTAGATGTAAAAGTTCCTATGAAAGAGTTGACTAAAAAACAATGGAAAAATTTTAAAAACGCAAACACATGTCATATTTGTGAGAGAAAAATGGAGGATATACCTCCACAATTGTTACAGAGTATGAAAAAAAAGGAAAAAAAAACTGAATTCAAAAATAATATGAGAAAAGTTCGAGACCATGATCATTTAACTGGAAATTATAGAGGAGCTGCACATTCTTATTGTAATTTAAATCATCAAATTCCTAGATTTATTCCTGTTTTATTCCACAACCTTTCAGGTAACGACGCACATTTATTTATAAAAGAATTCAACGGCGATAATCAAAGAATAAACTTGATTCCAGATAATGAGGAAAAATATGTATCTTTTTCAAATATTTTAGATTACCAATCATCTGCTTGTATGAAAAATAAATGTTTGAATAAATTCTGTAAAAAAAGTACAACAAATATTGTCTGTAAAAATCAAGCCGAGATAAGATTTTTAGATTCATTCAAATTTCTATCTTGCAGTTTAGATGAATTAGCTAATAATCTAGAGAAAAACCAGTTTAAACAACTCGGAAAACATTTTCCAAGAGAACATCTAGATTTAATAACTAAAAAATTATCTTATCCTTATGAGTATATGGATTGCATTGAAAAGTATAGTGAAACATGTTTACCTCCCAAAGAACTATTCTATAGTTCTCTTACAAAAAAACATATAACAGACGATGATTATAAAAATGCTCAAGAAGTTTGGAATGCGTTTAATATACAAAATCTCAGAGAATTTACCATGTTGTATAATAAGATAGATGTTTTCTTATTAAGTGATATTATTGAAAATTTTCGTCATCTTTCTTTAGAAACTTATAAGTTAGATCCTTTGTGGTGTTACACAACTCCAGGTTTTGCATGGAATTGTATGCTCAGAAAAACAGGCGTAAAATTGGAATTATTAACAGATTATGATATGCATTTATTCGTAGAGAAAGGATTGAGAGGAGGGATGACTCAATGTAGTGTTAGATATTCCAAAGCAAACAATAAATAAATGATGGAAAATTTTAATAAAAATAAAGATTCTGTTTATTTGGAATATTTAGACGCAAACAATCTTTATGGATGGTCAATGTCTCAATACTTACCTTCTGGAGGATTTAAATGGATTGATCCAGAAAAAATAACAGATATATTAAATCTTAGTGTAGATTCCTCTAAAGGATATATTTTCGAGGTTGATTTAACTTATCCTCAAGAACTTCATGATAAACATTCAGATTTCCATTTTGCTCCAGAAAATCAATTCGACGGTTGTCCATTACCTAAACTTACTCTAAATTTATATGATAAAAAAAAGTATGTCGTCCACTACATAACATTACAAGAATATATTCGTAATGGTTTGAGAATAGAGAAAATTCATAAAATATTGGAGTTTGACCAATCTCCTTGGTTAAAACCTTACATTGATTTAAACACAAATCTTAGAACAAAAGCTAGAAATAATTTTGAAAAAGGTTTCTATAAATTGATGAATAACAGTGTTTTCGGTAGGCCAATGAAGAATGTAAGAAATCATGTTGATATTAGATTAGTAACAAATGCTTCGCAATTAGAAAAATTAGTTGCGAAACCAAATTTCGATAGAGCTACGATTTTCACAGAAAATTTAGCTGCAATACATATGAAAAGAACTTCGACTAAATTGTTTCAGCCAGTTTATGTTGGGATGACTATATTAGACATTTCTAAAAAATTAATGTATGATTTTTATTATAATGTTTTGAAGGAGAAATACGGTGATAAAATAAGATTATTATATTGTGATACAGATTCTCTAATTATAGAAGTGAAAACAAATGATTTTTATCAAGATATGAAAAATGATATAGACCATTATGATACATCTGATTATCCTTTGGATAATATTTATAATATAACATTAGTTAACAAGAAAGTTATAGGGAAATTCAAAGATGAGCTTAATGGTAAAATAATGGCTGAATTTATTGGTCTGCGATCGAAATTATATTCCTTCACAGAACATAGTACAGGGAAAGAAGTCAAAAAAGCTAAAGGAGTAAAAAAATGTGTGGTTGATAAAGAAATATGTCATAATGATTTTAAAAAATGTTTAACAACTCAAAAATCTCTAAGTGTTAAACAAAATATTTTTAGAACAAAAAACCATGACATTTGTACAATCGAACAAAATAAAACAGCACTTAGTGCTCATGATGATAAAAGATTTATATTAGAAAATGGAATTGATACTTTAGCTTGGGGCCATTATAAAACAGGAATATCTAGAGAAAACTTCATTGACCATATTAATAATTTAATCAAAAATAATAACTCAAAAAAATAGAGAAAAATAAACTAAGTGAAAAAGACCACAGACCATAATATAAATAATTAGAGAAAAATAAACTAAGTGAAAAACTAAGGTTCAACCACGAACGGCCCACGATAACGTCGACTGGTATGGATTGGTCACTTACCACGATAACTGGGTGGTCTGATAGAACTGATAGAACGGCAGTCGGTATCGGTGATAACGCAAGATAGAGCAAGGTCGGTCACTAAACTGATGTCGTTATCGCTGTACGTGCACGAAACGAACGCACTCGCACGCACGCGACGAACACACGAAACGGTCGAACGCACGGGTTTTCCCGGAGTTCCACGTACGAAAATAGACGCGACGCGAAGTGTGCGGTCCCGGACCACACGTACGGCTTCGACGGCGTTACGTATATTTCGCGACACGGGGAATACTTCGAGCTATCCCACTTCTGAAATATTAACAACTGGGTTTTGTCAGGATATTGCTACGATCGTTTATTACAAAAATTGTAATAATAATAATAATATTAATAATGATAATCACGAACTGACGTAACACACAACGTATTATAATTAAGACAATGCTTATAACAATTAGGTAAAACGCGAGACGGCGTGATTCGCATACAAATAATTAAATAATAGTTCAACGCACGCGAGACGGCGTGATTCACATACAAAATAAATAAATATAGTTCGACGGACGCGAGACGGCGTGACATATAATACAAATACATTAAAAACTAGGCGACGCGGAGCGACTCTTGACACCCGGTGTCCGCTCGAAAAAGTGTTGGGCCTTTTCCGATCAAGCCGTCGGTTAGGCGTTAGGTATGTAGGCGCAGTGTGGCCAGTCGGCTGGCACACAGTGCCTACATACATCACGGTAATAAAGGCTAAATTGATTATAATAATAAAATTTAATACTGGTCTCTAACAATACAATATACATATGTACCAATGTCTTATGCTTAAATAAACCAAATAAATATTATTTAAAAAACACATTTTCTATAAATTTTAGTTTTAAAAACTGTACTAGAAAACTCTTTGACATACTATCAAAGTTTTGCACTGGTACTTTGTATTTTTGAAATTTTATATTTGAATGTAAGTATGTAACGAAACCAATAAAAAAACATACCAATGCATATAAATCCTAATCCTACTTATTAGTTATTGAAAATATCATTTAATATCACTAGTATACAAAATGTATATTTATTATATTAATTTATTTTTATTGCACTAAATCAAACTATACCTTTAATAATAAAACAGAATACAGAAAATGAATCATATTGCTATTTATATTTAATAGGCTCAGTTATATCTGTAGTAGTCGGTACTATCTTGAGTATTAGTGTTAAGGATTTTAAATTAATACAATATGCTAATTTTTAATAATCAAAATTATTCTAATAACAATTTTTAAATATCGAAACTATACTGCACATTTCAAATTAGCTACTGCACATAGTGTGTGCTACTGCACACAATTTTAGGGCCTGCTTCAAGCAGTGGCGGCTTGGACTTTGTTTTCTTTGACTCGCATTCAATATTTTTACACCACCCACCCCAAACATTTTTGAGATGCAGAGCTACTTGATTGAAATTAATCATATTAAGTTGGAATACATAAAAAATAAAAGTAAATAACTAAACTAGTATTGTTAAAATACTATTTATTTACTTTATTTGAACATGAGGTGTGATTATTTTAATAAGTCACATTAATATTTGTGTGAATCACGTGATTCAAATACACCTCCTTTGAGCCGCCACTGCCTAAAAGTATATAAACAAAAAAAGGGTCAGTTGGTCTCGTAAAATTGTTGGTTATATATAATTATTTAAATACTTCGGTATTATTATTCTTATTACCTATATAAAATGTATTATTTATTAATCCACAGATCACCTTTATTATGATTCAATGCCACAATATGTCAAATTATGCGTCTGGTTGACTATGATCATCCGGATATTTGTACAGGTTTAAACCCATACTGTTGGACGTAAAATTTTACAAGCTATATGTGGTGTAAATTGCTAAGGGGCCGCTGTTCCGGAACACGGTCAAATTAATCAAAAACTGACCGGCCGTCTGGAAATGTATTATGTGCGCGATGGTCCTACGGCCGACTCCTGGCGTCTAGTTGACTATGATCCAGATTTTTGTACAGGTTTAAACCCATACTGTTGGACGTAGAATTTTACACGCTATATGTGGTGTAAATTGCTAAGGGGCCGCTGTTCCGGAACACGGTCAAATTAATCAAAAACTGACCGGCCATATGGAAATGTATTATGTGCTCGGCGGCCTCACGCCCGACTTCCGGCGTCTAGTTGACTATGATCCGGATATTTGTACAGGTTTAAACCCATACTGTTGGACGTAGAATTTTACACGCTATATGTGGTGTAAATTGCTAAGGGGCCGCTGTTCCGGAACACGGTCAAATTAATCAAAAACTGACCGGCCGTATGGAAATGTAATATGTGCTCGGCCCCACGCCCGACTCCGGTAAAAAGTATAATATATGCCTTTTATTTATCATTGATGCAACCGAACGTACACCACTTGCAAGGTCTTTGGAAACTACCGTTATCAAAAATTGCTAGCGGAAATTGCTAACTTCATACGCGTAAGAAAATGTTTTACCAAAAATGTATGTTAATGATAACACAATGGCGGAATCACGGTGACGGGACACCGGATCGTAGACCTGTTCCGTTGACGGGAGAAAGACGACAGACACGTCTTTTAGCATTGTCGTTATATAAAACTTCACCAAAAGGCTATAGATTTTTATCAACTTTATTTGCACTACCATCACGAAAAACCTTGTCTGGATTACTAAACAAAGTACCTTTTCATCCTGGAATCAACCCACATATTATTGAAAACCTAAAATGTCAAGTAAGGAATTTAAAAGAAGTTGACAAAACATGTGTTTTATTATTTGATGAAATGGCTCTAGAACCTGGTTTAACGTATGATAAAAAACATGACATTATTTTTGGATTCGTAAATTATGATAAAGATACAACCTCCGCTCAGTTTTCAGATCATTTTCTTGTTTTTATGTTAAGGGGAATAAAGAAAAAGTGGAAGCAGCCGATTGCCTACTACTTTTGTAATGGTACTACGAAAACTGATCGTTTAGTGTTATATTTAAAACAAGTTTGTTCTAATATCTTTACAACTGGTTTAAAAATAGTTGCTACTGTGTGCGATCAAGGCGCCACAAATGTTGCTGCAATTAATAAGTTAAAAGAAGAAACCAATAAATATTGTATGCGTCAACAAATTGAAAATCGGTACTTCGATTTTCTTATACAAGATTTTGAAATAGTACCAGTTTTTGATCCGCCACACCTGTTGAAGTGTGTAAGAAATAATCTTATGACAAAAGATGTCATTTTTACTTATCGCGGTGAAAATCATAGAGCATCATGGAGACATATCAAAACTTTATATGAATTTGACAAAAAAAATTGAAGTGAATAGCCTAAGATCGTTACCATCATTAAGAGATGAACATATTTATCCTGAAAAAATGCAAAATATGAAAGTTAAATTGGCGGCTCAAGTATTTAGTCAGCGTGTTGCATCAATACTAAGACTCTTAGTGAATTATAGTAAGAAATCCATACATTGTATAACTTAATAGAAAACTAAATGATTTTGTTACTTTTCTTTTTAGCACCAGATAATAGTTTAAGTGATGCCAAAGGAACGTCTGAGTTTTTATACTTCATGGACCAGGTATTTGATTTAGTAAATGGATCAACTGTAGTACCTGAAAAAGGAAAAACTTTAAGATGTGCAGTGACAAAAACTTCAGCTCATGTTGAGTTCTGGAACGAAGCAATAAAAGTTTTCAATTCAATGAAATTTATTTCTAAAGATGGAAAATTAAACACTCCTCCATGTGTTAAAAACTGGGCTATGACATTACGGTCGTTAGGGTATATTTGGTGTAAGCTAAATTCAAATTTAAAATTTTTATCACTTAGGAATATCAACCAAGACCCGCTTGAATGCACATTTGGTGCAATCAGAAGTCATGGAGTACGTAATATAAATCCAACAACTATACAATTTGTAAGTTCGTTTAAAACATTGTTGATCAATAATTTTTCCTCAATTAAATCTATAGGAAATTGTGAAATAACTGATACTGGCGATGTCTTAGATAATCTACAACAATTTCTCACAGTTAATGAAAATACCAATAATTGCAATATATATTTTAATGACCCAAATGAATTGAATTTACCCTTATTTCACAATATTTCTAAACCAATTACCCAGATTGGTGATATGACTATTGGGTATGTAACTGGGTATTTGGCTTGTTCTATTATGAAAATTGTAAAACATTGTAGGATTTGTAAAAGTAAATTGATTTGTAGTGATAGGAAAAATCAGTTAATCGCTTGCAGAGCATATACTGTAAACAATTTAACAGATCCAACCAAAGAATTTATAAATGCAGTTAAGGATATGCTTAATATATGCACTGACATTTTACCAAAAATATGATTTCAAAAACTTATCGGACAAAAATTAAACTTTCTATTTGCAACTTACTCTGATTTAAGTAGTTTTGAATGTCCTATACATGAATTAAAAGAAATTATCAAGATAAAAGTTGCAACATTTTTACTATTTAATTATTGCAAAAAAACAAATAAAATTCTCTGAGGCCTGGATAGAAATTTTGATAAAAGTATTTCCACTAATTGTATTGCATACAATTACTACCTGAAGCATAAAGGTAATAACAACAAAAAATGAAATTCCCTTTTGTATATTTCTGTTTTCCATTTTTACAGGGTTTTGATACATAAATGTACCTATTAGATATTGGTATGTTTCTTATTTATTGGTTTTCTATTCTATAAATATTTTTATATTATATTATTTTATTATAAGTAAATTACCATATATTAGCATTGCTCATAATTTTTTTGTAAATATGTTTTATGTTTTAATATAGGTAGTATAATTATTAGGAAGTACCTATCACAGTAATAAGTGAATATTATTATTTTTTTAATTATCTAACATGCTATTATATATATATACCTACATATAATTATATTTTGAATAAATAAATAAACATTTGAACTGTTTTACATTTTATTCATATTATAATTTACCTAGTTGTGCGCTTGCGGCTGCACATGTAAAGCCATAGAAAAGAGATTAGGTGTAAAACTGGCACGACGGCGTACGTGATATGTGTGTGCATAGAAAAGAGATTAGGTAGGTAGTTATTAAAATACTGTAAGTACATTTTTCTTCCTCTCCGTCCCCGACATCCCCTTTGTTGACAAGATATTTCCTGGCAGCGTTGTTATATTTTTCGTTGACAATATTTTTACAATTATTTCCCTTTATTATCAGTTCGGTACTTATCCCCTGTACCTACACACACAAATACAGTATACACCCACACACACACACACACACACATACATACATACGCATCGTATAAGAAGAGATCCATATGGTTTGTGCGGTATTCCGAGATCCACCTTTTTAAAGCGTTATTTTTTAATTGGAGCAAGAGCATCGTTTTTCAAAAATTAAATTATTATGTAAATGTTATTAAAATTTAAAGAACACTCTGCTTTATTTTTATACCCTTTCTATCTTTGTGAGATCAAATGTGTGTAATACCTTAAATAGTATGTTATGAGATCCTTTTTCTTAATGTTATTAACTTATGAGGTCCTAGTGTGTTTTAATAGTTTACTATACAGTAATTATGAGATCCATGCATTGTTGCCAAATTGAATGAAAATCACAGCACATTTACAGTTTTGAATAAAAGTCCAGTACTCCAGTGGCGCCGAGTCCTGTGATCGGTGCAGGCCACGGCCTGACCACTTTTTATTGTGTCTGGCCGTTGACCATTGTGATAGGCCAGACACTCACACATGCTACATACCTAAGCTGTAGGTACACCGTAAAATTGTCGCATATGCTGTACAACGATAACGCTTCTAAAACGCATTGAAAATACTAAATAGGTACCTATGGGCTATGCTATGATCTATCCTTAAATGCGCGTCTTCACTACATTTAGAATATGTGAATGGATTAATAATGGATTATACTATTATGTATATTTTTTAAATTATTTTGCAGTTTTCTGCAGCATTATTATGTAACAATAACTACTTATTAAATATTTCAACCATTTTAAACAAAAAATTATGTGATAATATCGTATAATAAAATAACTTTATTTTTTAAGGACTAATAACCAAAGTTTCTCAGTTTCTCCTTAAAAATATATTAATTTAAAAAAAATCTATATATTTTGTAGAGGTTATATTATATTAATATTATATACATTTATAAGTGATACAAATACAATACCTGTCATGTATTTAACATGTTACAGTAGTATTATAATATAATTAAACTGAAGAAGTGAAGAGTAAAGCACAAAAGTACCAATATCTTAGTATAAAAATAAATTAAAACTATTTCAAATTGGTACGTAATAGATTTATTATTTTTTTTTTTTTATCATTTGAGGCCGAACACATTAATTGTGGCCGTTGAATTTTGATTTCGCCTG
This sequence comes from Therioaphis trifolii, assembly GCA_027580255.1. Lineage (NCBI taxonomy): Eukaryota > Metazoa > Arthropoda > Insecta > Hemiptera > Aphididae > Therioaphis > Therioaphis trifolii. Next base: position 129,996 of record JALBXZ010000108.1, read on the forward strand.
ACCACTATTTTCAAAGTTCGGCGTCACTGAATAAAACTATCATATAAGATTCATTTTATTCATATTCTGTCATACAGTATATACACCTTATAACTTTTGTTTCTTTTTATTTGAAAATTTATCATTAACATACATTTTTGGTAAAACATTTTCTTACGCGTATGAAGTTAGCAATTTCCGCTAGCAATTTTTGATAACGGTAGTTTCCAAAGACCTTGCAAGTGGTGTACGTTCGGTTGCATCAATGATAAATAAAAGGCATTTATTATACTTTTTACCGGAGTCGGGCGTGGGGCCGAGCACATATTACATTTCCATACGGCCGGTCAGTTTTTGATTAATTTGACCGTGTTCCGGAACAGCGGCCCCTTAGCAATTTACACCACATATAGCTTGTAAAATTCTACGTCTAACAGTATGGGTTTAAACCTGTACAAATATCCGGATCATAGTCAACTAGACGCCGGGAGTCGGCCGTAGGACCATTGCGCACATAATACATTTCCAGACGGCCGGTCAGTTTTTGATTAATTTGACCGTGTTCCGGAACAACGGCCCCTTAGCAATTTACACCACATATAGCGTGTAAAATTCTACGTCCAACAGAATGGGTTTAAACCTGTACAAACATCCGGATCATAGTCAACTAGACGCCGGAAGTCGGGCGTGAGGCCGCCGAGCACATAATACATTTCCATATGGCCGGTCAGTTTTTGATTAATTTGACCGTGTTCCGGAACAGCGGCCCCTTAGCAATTTACACCACATATAGCGTGTAAAATTCTACGTCCAACAGTATGGGTTTAAACCTGTACAAATATCCGGATCATAGTCAACTAGACGCCAGGAGTCGGCCGTAGGACCACCGCGCACATAATACATTTCCAGACGGCCGGTCAGTTTTTGATTAATTTGACCGTGTTCCGGAACAGCGGCCCCTTAGCAATTTACACCACATATAGCGTGTAAAATTCTACGTCTAACAGTATGGGTTTAAACCTGTACAAATATCTGGATCATAGTCAACTAGACGACAGGAGTCGGCCGTAGGACCATCGCGCACATAATACATTTCCAGACGGCCGGTCAGTTTTTGATTAATTTGACCGTGTTCCGGAACAACGGCCCCTTAGCAATTTACACCACATATAGCGTGTAAAATTCTACGTCCAACAGAATGGGTTTAAACCTGTACAAACATCCGGATCATAGTCAACTAGACGCCGGAAGTCGGGCGTGAGGCCGCCGAGAACATAATACATTTCCATATGGCCGGTCAGTTTTTGATTAATTTGACCGTGTTCCGGAACAGCGGCCCCTTAGCAATTTACACCACATATAGCGTGTAAAATTCTACGTCCAACAGTATGGGTTTAAACCTGTACAAATATCCGGATCATAGTCAACTAGACGCCGGAAGTCGGGCGTGAGGCCGCCGAGCACATAATACATTTCCATATGGCCGGTCAGTTTTTGATTAATTTGACCGTGTTCCGGAACAGCGGCCCCTTAGCAATTTACACCACATATAGCGTGTAAAATTCTACGTCCAACAGTATGGGTTTAAACCTGTACAAAAATCTGGATCATAGTCAACTAGACGCCAGGAGTCGGCCGTAGGACCATCGCGCACATAATACATTTCCAGACGGCCGGTCAGTTTTTGATTAATTTGACCGTGTTCCGGAACAGCGGCCCCTTAGCAATTTACACCACATATAGCTTGTAAAATTTTACGTCCAACAGTATGGGTTTAAACCTGTACAAATATCCGGATGATCATAGTCAACCAGACGCATAATTTGACATATTGTGGCATTGAATCATAATAAAGGTGATCTGTGGATTAATAAATAATACATTTTATATAGGTAATAAGAATAATAATACCGAAGTATTTAAATAATTATATATAACCAACAATTTTACGAGACCAACTGACCCTTTTTTTGTTTATATACTTTTAGGCAGTGGCGGCTCAAAGGAGGTGTATTTGAATCACGTGATTCACACAAATATTAATGTGACTTATTAAAATAATCACACCTCATGTTCAAATAAAGTAAATAAATAGTATTTTAACAATACTAGTTTAGTTATTTACTTTTATTTTTTATGTATTCCAACTTAATATGATTAATTTCAATCAAGTAGCTCTGCATCTCAAAAATGTTTGGGGTGGGTGGTGTAAAAATATTGAATGCGAGTCAAAGAAAACAAAGTCCAAGCCGCCACTGCTTGAAGCAGGCCCTAAAATTGTGTGCAGTAGCACACACTATGTGCAGTAGCTAATTTGAAATGTGCAGTATAGTTTCGATATTTAAAAATTGTTATTAGAATAATTTTGATTATTAAAAATTAGCATATTGTATTAATTTAAAATCCTTAACACTAATACTCAAGATAGTACCGACTACTACAGATATAACTGAGCCTATTAAATATAAATAGCAATATGATTCATTTTCTGTATTCTGTTTTATTATTAAAGGTATAGTTTGATTTAGTGCAATAAAAATAAATTAATATAATAAATATACATTTTGTATACTAGTGATATTAAATGATATTTTCAATAACTAATAAGTAGGATTAGGATTTATATGCATTGGTATGTTTTTTTATTGGTTTCGTTACATACTTACATTCAAATATAAAATTTCAAAAATACAAAGTACCAGTGCAAAACTTTGATAGTATGTCAAAGAGTTTTCTAGTACAGTTTTTAAAACTAAAATTTATAGAAAATGTGTTTTTTAAATAATATTTATTTGGTTTATTTAAGCATAAGACATTGGTACATATGTATATTGTATTGTTAGAGACCAGTATTAAATTTTATTATTATAATCAATTTAGCCTTTATTACCGTGATGTATGTAGGCACTGTGTGCCAGCCGACTGGCCACACTGCGCCTACATACCTAACGCCTAACCGACGGCTTGATCGGAAAAGGCCCAACACTTTTTCGAGCGGACACCGGGTGTCAAGAGTCGCTCCGCGTCGCCTAGTTTTTAATGTATTTGTATTATATGTCACGCCGTCTCGCGTCCGTCGAACTATATTTATTTATTTTGTACGTGAATCACGCCGTCTCGCGTGCGTTGAACTATTATTTAATTATTTGTATGCGAATCACGCCGTCTCGCGTTTTACCTAATTGTTATAAGCATTGTCTTAATTATAATACGTTGTGTGTTACGTCAGTTCGTGATTATCATTATTAATATTATTATTATTATTACAATTTTTGTAATAAACGATCGTAGCAATATCCTGACAAAACCCAGTTGTTAATATTTCAGAAGTGGGATAGCTCGAAGTATTCCCCGTGTCGCGAAATATACGTAACGCCGTCGAAGCCGTACGTGTGGTCCGGGACCGCACACTTCGCGTCGCGTCTATTTTCGTACGTGGAACTCCGGGAAAACCCGTGCGTTCGACCGTTTCGTGTGTTCGTCGCGTGCGTGCGAGTGCGTTCGTTTCGTGCACGTACAGCGATAACGACATCAGTTTAGTGACCGACCTTGCTCTATCTTGCGTTATCACCGATACCGACTGCCGTTCTATCAGTTCTATCAGACCACCCAGTTATCGTGGTAAGTGACCAATCCATACCAGTCGACGTTATCGTGGGCCGTTCGTGGTTGAACCTTAGTTTTTCACTTAGTTTATTTTTCTCTAATTATTTATATTATGGTCTGTGGTCTTTTTCACTTAGTTTATTTTTCTCTATTTTTTTTGAGTTATTATTTTTGATTAAATTATTAATATGGTCAATGAAGTTTTCTCTAGATATTCCTGTTTTATAATGGCCCCAAGCTAAAGTATCAATTCCATTTTCTAATATAAATCTTTTATCATCATGAGCACTAAGTGCTGTTTTATTTTGTTCGATTGTACAAATGTCATGGTTTTTTTGTTCTAAAAATATTTTGTTTAACACTTAGAGATTTTTGAGTTGTTAAACATTTTTTAAAATCATTATGACATATTTCTTTATCAACCACACATTTTTTTACTCCTTTAGCTTTTTTGACTTCTTTCCCTGTACTATGTTCTGTGAAGGAATATAATTTCGATCGCAGACCAATAAATTCAGCCATTATTTTACCATTAAGCTCATCTTTGAATTTCCCTATAACTTTCTTGTTAACTAATGTTATATTATAAATATTATCCAAAGGATAATCAGATGTATCATAATGGTCTATATCATTTTTCATATCTTGATAAAAATCATTTGTTTTCACTTCTATAATTAGAGAATCTGTATCACAATATAATAATCTTATTTTATCACCGTATTTCTCCTTCAAAACATTATAATAAAAATCATACATTAATTTTTTAGAAATGTCTAATATAGTCATCCCAACATAAACTGGCTGAAACAATTTAGTCGAAGTTCTTTTCATATGTATTGCAGCTAAATTTTCTGTGAAAATCGTAGCTCTATCGAAATTTGGTTTCGCAACTAATTTTTCTAATTGCGAAGCATTTGTTACTAATCTAATATCAACATGATTTCTTACATTCTTCATTGGCCTACCGAAAACACTGTTATTCATCAATTTATAGAAACCTTTTTCAAAATTATTTCTAGCTTTTGTTCTAAGATTTGTGTTTAAATCAATGTAAGGTTTTAACCAAGGAGATTGGTCAAACTCCAATATTTTATGAATTTTCTCTATTCTCAAACCATTACGAATATATTCTTATAATGTTATGTAGTGGACGACATACTTTTTTTTATCATATAAATTTAGAGTAAGTTTAGGTAATGGACAACCGTCGAATTGATTTTCTGGAGCAAAATGGAAATCTGAATGTTTATCATGAAGTTCTTGAGGATAAGTTAAATCAACCTCGAAAATATATCCTTTAGAGGAATCTACACTAAGATTTAATATATCTGTTATTTTTTCTGGATCAATCCATTTAAATCCT